>VWPV01027921.1:0-22037 GCA_013389885.1 Geococcyx californianus
TTTTTTTTTTTTTTTCAGTGCTTTTTTGCCTGTTCTTGGAACATCTGGCACAGCTGTTATTTTGACCCCGAGGCAGGAGCGCAACCTCGCTCCTGTTCCAATCGAAGCTGACACCGAATGGGGCTGCGCAGCCCAAGCTGAGCTGTCAGGGAAGCGGTTGGAGCTCAGGGATGGGGCGAGGAAGCGCTGTTGTCACGGGCAGAGCTGTCAAACCTTAGGCAGTGAAAAAAAAAAAAAAAAAAAAAGGCAGGAATGGGGTAAAACAGCGGGCACTGCTTCTGGAGCTGCGCTGAGGAAGAGGCTACTTCTGGTTTCCTTTAAATTGCTTCCTTATTGACTTTTCAATTTAGCCACCCGTAAACCAGAACGAATGCCCGCAGGATGAGGGGTTTGCGCACCTCCACGTAAATGAGATGGGGAGCACTGGTTCGTCCACAGAACCTCCAAACGAGGACGGGGCTGTGAATCTGTTCGAGCTGCGTTTCCTTGCCTGGCATCACAAATTGGGAGTGTTTTTCCTTCAATGGAAAAGATTATGGGGAGAGCTGAGCGAGGATCAAACACGCTCGAGATCCAAAATAAGCTATCTCGTCTCGGATCAGTAATATCCGATATCTAAATCTTTCGACTTATCCTAAGCTGCAGGAACTTGTAACTTTTTATCTATAAATCTTCTTTCTCCCTGCACCTTCCCGATTTCCTTTCAGCTCGAAGGCTTAATGCTGATACTTTCATCCCTTAAATACTCAGAGCCTTAAATTGTCTCTGGTACACAGGATAATCAGTTCTCTAGTGCGTTAATCCTCATTATGTGCCTATTAAAATGAAGATTAAATCGAGCATTAGGGTGCCTCCTCCCGTTATGAAATCTGAAAAACAGGATTGAATTTGGGAAGGGGGGGTGGGGGGGAAACCACTGAACACCTAAAAAATCGTTTCTTGAGCAGTAAAAGCGAGATTCCGCTGAAGTCTGAGGTATGGACGTAGGATTTTATTGATGTAATTGTGCAAGCGAGGGGAAGAGAAGGCATGCGAGGAGTGAGGTTTTAGCACCAAGAGGGGATTTGCATGTGCCTACGTGAGGTGTAGGGTGTTTGTACCCAGGTTCAGCGCGCACACGTGCCTTGGCAGGCAAGAGGCGATGCCTCCCCGCCGCTCGCACGCCAGGTACGTCCTCCCTGCCCTTCTGGGGGGCAAAGCTCACCCACCAACCCCCATTGGATACGCCACGCAAAAACCACCCCATCCCTTCTTCCAGGCTTCTGTAACTGCTAAATGGATGGGAAAGCATCTTTTTACAAAGGACAGGTGATCGCGGGGGGGGGGGATGGGGGAAGGTTTAAGACTGCTCTGTCATTTCCTTGAGCGCAATTATCCATAGGAAATCGTGTGTCGTCGTCCCCTCCTCCCTTTCCTAAAGATTAACTTTTGGGTGATTGTTGTTTGGCAGGTACTTTTAATTGGCTGGAAAATATTCTTCCTGTGAAGTTGCAGTTTTGCTGGGGCTTGAATGAGTCCACTCTGCCATTGGCTCTGCCCAGCGTCTCCCGATTGGCTCAGCACCCGCGGGGGGACCGATAAGGGCGGCTATAAAAGCCCTCAGCGCTGCTCCTGGTCCCCCAGCGAGCAGAAGCCAGAGGGGCCAGGCAGAACCCGGGCTGCAGCACCTCCTTAAGCCTTCGCAGCCTCCTTTCTCTCTCCCTGGGAGCTCGTATCCAGATCCACATCTTTGCTCAAGCCGAAGTGGAAGAGGAGAGAGAGAGAGACACACACACACATAGACCAAAAAAAAAAAAAAAAAAAACCAACCCACCCAAAAAAAAAAACCCCACACTTAGCGGAAACTTGTCAGAGAATGCTCCTAAAGTCTGGTTTTCTCCTGCTGCTGGTGATCAGTGCATCCGCATCCTATGAAGCTGAACAGAATGACTCTGTGAGCCCCAGGAAACCCAGGGTCGCAGCCCAGAACTCAGGTAACAGCCAGCAAGGAGGGCTTGGAGCCTGAGCCCTGATGTGTTAAACTGTTTCAGATCTCTTACTGCTGATTATCCTTTTTTTTCTTCCTTTTTTCTCTTTTTTTTTCTTCCTTTTTTTCCTTTTTTCTTCCTTTTTTTCTTTTTTCTTCCTTTTTCTTTCTCTTTTTTCCTCCTTTTTCTTTCTCTTTTTTCTTCCTTTTTTATTTTTCTTTCTTTTCTCTTTCTTTTTTTCTCCTTCTTTCTCTTTTTTCTTTCCTTTTTCTTTTCTTCTTTCTCTTTTTTCTTCCTTTTTTATTTTTCTTTCTTTTCTCTTTCCTTTTTTCTCCTTCTTTCTCTTTTATCTTTCCTTTTTCCTTTCTTCTTTCTCTTTTTTCTTTCCTTTTTTCTTTCCTTTTTTCTTCCTTTTTTTCTTCTTTCTCTTTTTTCTTCCTTTTTCTTCCTCCTTTTCTNTTTTTTTTTTTTTTCTTTTTTTTCCTTTTTTTTCCTCCTTTTTTTTTTTTTCCTTTTTTTTTTTTTTTTTTTTTTTGCTTATAAACTTCGCAGCTGGTAGGATCAAATATGAATTTAAGAGCCTGATTCAGGAGGTATTGGTGCAGAGCTGGAGCAGAAATCTTTCAGGAGCTGGGGCAGGGAAACCGGTGTGTGATCTGCTTGCAGGATGCAATCCATTCTCTCTCCTCCTCCCCCCTCCCCATCTCCTAAATGAGTTCCATGTACTTTTTTTTCCCCCACCCTGCTTGCATGTATCCTTCTCCCTTCTCCAATTGCAGTCATACTTTGGTGTTAAATTCCTTGCTTTTTTGGAAGTTGATATAAATCCGTGGAAATTTGACTGAACCATTCTTCTGCCAAACATCTGCCTGTTCCAAGAGGGGGGGGGGGGAGAGAGAGAGATGTGACTTTGAAGAATGCAGTAACCTAGAAACTGTCCACTGCTAGCGTTTTATTTTCAAACCCTGATTGCTATCAAGTCAGACAGTACCGTAAAAATACAATTGTGATATTTAGCAAACTTGCTTTTACAATGAATGTCTCCACTTTGTCCACTACGGATGCTGAGATAAGTTGGACACATTGTCTTGAACAATGGGAATTAAAAAATCTGTCTTCTAGTCTACTGAGAAGATATTAGGGCTCTAATTTGGAGCTCATTAGCAGATGTCTTATTTTAGATCTGCAAGGCTCTGCAGCATTATCCTAGGGTGTTTGCTCAATTTCCTTTTGTATTTGGTTGCTATAGAAACATAGGGGCTCACTATTGCACCGTGCCTAAAACAATAAAAGCTTAATGCATCCTAAGTGTGCTGAAAGCAAAGTTATCATTTGAACCTGTGGAAACATAATGCTGGGAATGGCTTGGACGAGGTTATGAACTGGGGAGAGGATGATCTTACCAAATATTTCTCCCTTCAGGCACGCAGGCAGGAGGGGTTAATTGGGTGATTTTGTTAATGTATTTTTTCCTTCTGGTTGTACAGCTACATCTTTAGGCTACAATTTCTCTCCTAATAAGGTGTGCTCTGTTCCCCTAAATGCAGATCCTCACTTTTCCCACACCTAGGATCTCGCTGGGAGACCCCGGGTTTGCATTTCTTCCTCAAGAATGTCTTGTAACCTGATCTGCAAAAGTAATGAATGTGCCTTGCGCAGACACATAAGGGGACAGATGTTCAGCTCACCAAAAAAAAAGGTTAATCCCTACTAATTTCAGGGCAATCATGTGGCAATACTGCTGATTCATTGTCAAAATGCATGGTACCTGCACTAAAAAAGATGGGATGACATGGATACCCTCCTGCTCAGACTAACTACTGCCTCAACAATTTGAATTATACATGGTCAGCTCCATTACCTTAACTTTCTCTGCCCAAATGTGTCTTCTCTCAGCAATTTGACCTTCCTTGGATGTGCTTGCAGGCTGCTGGGTACCAGGTTGGTGTTTAGCACCAAGCTCCTCACCCAAGTCCTCTGTAGTTCTGACAACTGACAAGCAAACTAAAATCTTATTTCTAGCTACGTTATGCTTTTTAGAAAAGCCCAGGTACCTCCAGGACTGGCAAAGCCAGTGCTTCCTGGCAATAAGTACCAATTTCATGCCAGCTGATTGTAAATTGCCATCACTTGGGTCTCAGTTTCAAATGAGGTTTGGGAGCAAGATGCTGCCAAGCTGCTCCGATCTCCCTGTGGTCCAAGAGGGTGGAGAAGACCTCATCACCCAGTGCTCTTCATGGATGTTGCACATTCTTCTATAGAGGAGCTCTGAATAAAGCTGTAAATGCGTGGTGAGAATTAGGTTGGCATGGACCTGTAAGTCTCCTTCTGTCATGTAACCTTTCTTCGAATGTGCAATGTATTGAGGGTTTCTGCAGTTGCAGTTTCTGTTCCTTGATTTGCTGGTGATCTCAAGGCCAGGTTGGATGGGGCTTGGAGCCCCCTGATCCAGTGGAAGGTGTCCCTGCCCATGGCAGGGGGTGGCACTGGATGAGCTTTAAGGTCCCTTCCAACCCAACCCATTCTATAATTCCTTGACTTCATTTAATAACTCCTTTGCTCTATTACCCCTCCCGAGAAATGGTGAGGCTGCTGCTCGATTGCAGTGGAGCACGACTTGCCTTTGCGCAGGAGAAGGGCTTTATGACATCGGGGAGCGGCGCGTGCGTAACGTCGTGCCTGTGCCTCTCTCCGCAGCCGAGGTGGTTCGCTGCCTGAACAGTGCCCTCCAGGTGGGCTGCGGAGCCTTCGCCTGCCTGGAGAACTCCACGTGCGACACGGATGGCATGTACGACATCTGCAAATCCTTCCTGTACAGTGCTGCTAAATTTGATACTCAGGTACAGTACGAGCATAAAGGGGATGAGAATAATACCTCGCTGTTAGAGAGCCCTTTTCGTGCCCCGGTTGGATCAAGTGCTCTTACAAGTCCGGTGACGCTAAAGCACGTGCTTAAATGCTTTGCTTTTCCTTAATTTCTCTGTCCTCATGGAGATGGGGTTTGTGCAGGCTTAACCCTTCCATTCTTGCAGCCCTTCCCGCTGCTTAGCTGCTCCTCTGACCCACGATGTGGGGGTTTGGCTACAAACGCATCATCCTCGAGGGCTCTTTTCTCCAGTACATTTTCCACACACTGTATGCTATGTGTGAGGAGTTGGCAAGGAGCGTTTTGTGGGGCAGAGAGCAAAGTTTCCTCTTCAGGAGGAAATAGAAACGCTCTTCTAACAAAGTCAGTCTGACTGTGTGACCTGGCACAGAGCTGGCGTTTGAATTGGAAGTCTTCAGGCTTGGGAATGCGTGGCCAGATCGGCCTCTCCAGAGCTGCAGTGGCTCGCAGCAGAATAAATAGGATAATATCAGGGGGTTCTGGCTCTGCCAAGGACCCTGTTCCTTCCTTCTTTCTTCCCAAAATGTTCACCCCTCCTTTCGCTCCCAAGGACGAACTTAAAAGCTCTTCAAGCATCTTGAGGGCTGGTGAACCAGATGCATTAAATTGCTGGTATGCAGCGAGCAGTCCCCTCCCGGCGGGCAGAATTGGCCCGTTCTGGTGCTGGCACTGCTCGTTCTGTTCATGCAAAGACTTCCATTGCCTCGATCTTTTGGGAACAGGAGCTCCCTGTTCTCCACGGGCCGTGTGCATCCCAATTTAAACTGCTGTGAATATAACTATGCAATAATTGCAAGTGTTTAGGGTCCAAGTCCCTGCTGTGCTCGGTAAGGGATCTCCAGCAGGTCTGTAATTGCAGCAAGGGTAATTAATAGCCGCCAGCACTAGCGGAGTAGCTGTTAATACATCCCTTCCTGTGAAATCTGTTGCAATTTAAGGTTTTGCTTCTGTTTCCAGGGAAAAGCTTTTGTGAAAGAAAGCCTGAAATGCATCGCGAACGGGGTTACGTCCAAGGTGTTCCTCGCCATCCGGAGGTGCTCCACATTCCAAAGAATGATCTCCGAAGTGCAAGAGGAGTGCTACAGCAAACTGGACATGTGCGGCATCGCCAAGCGAAATCCTGAAGCCATCACGGAGGTCGTCCAGCTTCCGAATCAGTTCTCAAACCGGTACGTGGAGCTTTCCTCAGCTTCAGTGCATCAATGTCAGGCATCGGCACAGCTGCCCGGGCAGGGGGTGGAGTCGCCATCCCTGAAGGGGTTTAAAAGATGGGTAGATGAGTTTCTCAGGGTCAGGGTTTAGTAAGGGGACAGGGACGGTTGGACTCGGTGATCTGAGAGGTCTTTTCCAACCGGATGATTCTATGAAATGCAAAAATGTGAAGCACAGAGAAAGAAATGAGAGGAACCAAGGTGACTTCCTCACCAGCCTTAATACTGCTTTATGTTCTCTGTCTTTTTAAATCCTTGCTAAGTTTTACCAGCATTCTTTTGATTCTCTTTTTGGTAAATATAAACATCTCTAAGGGACAATCATAGCGTTCAGTAGACGTATGCTACTTCAAAGCCCGCAGTTTATTTAAATATTGGTTATTTGAGTTTGAAGGCAGTGTAAGGGTAAACGGAGCTTTTAAATACCAAACCAGTTTGATTAATAGAACATCTCTGGCACGGGGAGCATTTCAGAGCTTCTCAACCTCTTGCAGCTTCATTCACTTCTTCTGCACCCATCCCTGTTTTGGGGTTGATTGCACCCACCAAATGGGGTCTTGACTCATCATGAAGAACCAGGCAAGCTTAAAGGGAAGCATCAAACAGGCTCCTCTATAGCCTTATTCTGCCATGATCCCATTGTTCACATTGCTAGGGACAGCCTGATGCTCTTGGTGGTCTCTTTTACAGTTGGCTTCACTCCTGTTCCTTCTTGACAGCAAAGGCTGCCTGCAGAAACGGGCGCATCTCGCTGCTCTCCAGTGCCTTTATCTGAGCACAGAACTGCCCTGTCCTCGTCCTCCAAGGACAAGGGACAGAGAGAGGCTTCAGGGAGCTACTGCAGTCTGCGCAGTCATGCTGCAAGGGCAGGGATTTCTTCCTCTAAATCCTGGAACAATCAGTGCTGAGTCTTGTGATTGGGATAAAAGGGATATTTTTTGAACAGTTTGAGTAAATATGCTCTAGAATTTGAGTACAAACAGACCAAGCTGCAATTTAACATGTTGGCTGGCTGAGAAGGATGCTACAGTTCCTCTGAGGTGGCTGTTTGACTTGATCTAGAAACATCTTAAACCTCCAGACCCGTTCTAGGACAAGTGTGCAAGTGATATTAAAGATGTGGCGTCACTGACCAACATAGATTTATTATAGGAAACAATTGTAGGTATTATACCCAGAAATTCATACTTGTGGGAAGGCAAAAATTATCTTTACATGTCTTTCCTCTCTTCCCCCAGGCAAATTTAGAAGAGGTTTACTTAAGCATTCTCCCAGGTGCTGGAATGAGGAGCAGGCAGCACGGTGGGATGACTGTTGTACAGTCTGGAGGAGCAGCTCAGGTTGATACGATGGATCGTTGAGTTAAACAGCCCTTGGTTGGGTTGTAGGGGCACCAGGGTGAAGGTGTGGGATGTGTGGACACTCGAGTGAAGGAGGGTGCAGTGGCAGCAGCAGCGGTGTTCTACGTGCTGGAGATGTTCCTCTCTGGAGAACCGAGCTCGAACTGGAGCCGCCCTCTCCCGAGGCGAAGGGAACTCCTCCCCCACAGCCGCCAAGCCTTGTCGAAGCCAAAGGATATTATGCCATGTTGAGTAACAAAAGCAGCAGGATTTCCCAGCTAATAGTTTACATTGAGGTCTCCTAAAGCATCCTGCTTTCCCAGCCCCTGTCCCAACATAGCCACAGAATAAGAATGTGCCACTTGGCCTGGGACGCTGGGAGGAAGTAGTTAAAGGTCATAGCATCTTCCTGTGATTTAATCTCATGGCAGGAGCAGGAAGAGAGGAAAGCCTTGTTGCCTTTGCTTGCACTTTAGCTACCAAAAGGCACCAGCGAGCTGTTTGATTGCAGCTCCAGCTATGGAAAGCACCGTGTATTTGTCTGAAGGAGGCGTAGGCAGTGCGGCGGGGGGAGGATCCGTTCCTCCTGTCCTGTTAAGACTGGGACTGATTGAAGCTGGGTGCTTGACTGGCACAGACGTGTTCATCGTCAGCTGCTGTGTGAGCTTCAGACCTGACAAGTGTGAGCACTGTTGGGTTGTGCTTGGTCTGTGCTCCACCGTGCCGAAGCTGGATCCTTTTGTACTTCAAGTGCAGCAGAATCTTTAACCTCACCTGACCTCCCCTGGCTGCTCTAAAGGCCAGAGTGGAGAGTTAGGAAAGGAGTTTAAATGTGTACTCTCATTTCCCTCTTCCTTCCCCTCCTCCACCTGCAGGTTATTCTCTTCTCTGCTCCTCTGGAAAAATGTCACGGTGACCTTAAAGGCTTAAAATAAGTTCCCCGACGTCCTTTCAGGCAGAAGTAACCCAGCAAATACAGGACTGCTCCTCTCTTCCCAACCTTCTCTCTCTAAGAAGATGTTCTGTTCTGCAGTGAGGTCCCACTTGCCAGCTGGGCTCTCCTTGCCCGAGCCAGGGGTGCTCTGATCCTGCCTTAAGCCCCGTGGAGGGTGGTTCCTTTGAGCACTGCTCGGCTCAAGCAGCGCTGGGGAAACAGATCAGCACAATTTCCTGGCTCCCTCCTTGAGCAAGGAACGCGTAGTCAAGGCTGCTGGAAGGAGAAAAGTCAGCAGTAGGCTGGAAGGGAGGCTTAAGGTCCTCACTTCGGATTTAATGCGTGGTCAGCTTGTTGCAAGTGACAACTCCTCCTGTGTCCTAGGGAATACACGCATCTGCCACGCTCAGACTTGGACTGAGCTTGCTTCTCCCACCTGGTGCCTTGCTAAAGGCTGTGTGTGGAGGGGAAAGCAGAGGGGTGAAAGGGCACGGTGCCACAGGGGTGGATATATTCATGGGAAGGGTCATACCGGCTCCGTGGTCTGTTTAGACTCTTATCCTCCCTGTTGATGGGCAGTGCCTGTTAGAAGGATGCAGGATTTGTAATGCTGAAACCACCTCTGCTCTGGGGAGACCCCACCTGGAGCCCTGGGTCCAGTTCTGGAGTCCTGAGCACAGGAAGGACCTGGAGCTGTTGGAGCGAGGCCAGAGGAGGCCACGGAGATGATGCGAGGGCTGGAGCAGCTCCTGTAGGAGGACAGGCTGGGAGAGTTGGGGTTGTTCAGCCTGGAGAGGAGAAGGCTCTGGGGAGACCTTAGAGCAGCTCCCAGNCCCATCCCATGATTCTATGCAATTATTTTAACTTGTGAAGCTCTGGCATCCCGGCTTGGTGAGCAGAGAGTAAAACACTCACTTAAGCCAATTCCTACATCGATTTAGTTCCTCCCTCTCCCCTTCTTCCCAATCCACCAATGTAACAGCATAACCACTTGTTCTTACGGCCTTACCTTTCAGCTGCTCATTTAGGACGACTAAACTAGAAGTCAGATGGGTTGTGTTCCTTTGCTGTGTCATGGGCACAGCATCTCCAGAGCTTGCCCAGTTGTTAGGTGCCGCACCCTGCACATGGTGCACTGTCAAAAATCAGCTTCAAACGCACCCTGAATGACTTCAAACCTGTGATTCTCGTAGTTTTTATCTCTTGGACTGATCTCCTGATTTGAGTTCAGCTCTTACCTTGTTTCTTTCGTCTTGCTGTGAGCTGCCCGGGAATAACCGATGGGACCTCTCGCGCAGGTATTACAACAAGCTGGTGAGAAGCTTGTTGGAGTGTGATGAAGAGACTGTCAGCACCATCAAGGACAGCTTGATGGAGAAGATTGGGCCCAACATGGCAAGCCTCTTCCACCTGCTGCAGACAGACCACTGCGCCCAAGGCCACCCGCGCGCCGACTTCACCAGGAGACGGATCACCGAGCCGCAGAAGCTAAAACTCTACTTCAGGAACCTCCGAGGTGAGGGCTCCGTCCCAGCCCACACGAAGCGCAGCTCTGCTGAAAGTGCGTAACGCCCCGGGGGGGGAAGCGGCAATGGGTGTGTAAGGGATGCTAAGCACTACCAAAGCTGAAGTCTCTCTTCTAGAAGAGTAATGCACCCCAACCAAGTGTACTGTAGCTAGTTTTAATAACAACTAGGAACCGGTTTTAGATTTAGGCATTAATATTTTCTATTCCTCTCGAACAAACACTTTTGCATGGGTCTGTGTTCAGTGTCTCAGCTTTCCCGCCGTCAAAAATGTCTCCATCTCTTTTCTTCCCCACAAAAAAGATACCCCAAACGATCTTAGTCTTAAATATAACCTTCAGACACCAAACCCAAAACGTACTGTAGCGCCAACACCGTCGAAGTCTGAAGATTTGGCAGCAAGGAGAATAAGCCGTTCTCTCTTGTAGCAAGCTGGTAGGCGACGAAAGATGCACTAAAAACTATTGCACATCCTAACGATGTCAATGGAATTCGTGTTATGAATCTGTGCTGGCCATGGACGAATATGAATGTCATATTCTTGGTCTCGTAGTGTCATGCAGTCCTAATCCTTCCCATCCAGCCGCGTTAAGCCGTCGATTTACCAAACTCGCTAGCTGTGGATGAGTCTAGTTACCGCCAGCTGGCACCGCAGTGCAAAATGAGTTCAAACTTACCCCTCACCACCACCACCACCACACACCGAATCGGGAAAGGAAAGTTTTGTACTATGGGAACGATGAAAAGAGGTGCCAGTCTATGGTCGAAGCTAGTCAGAAGGTTGCATAATCTCGCATTGTATTTAAAAGCTAACATCTATGTACTGTATTTAATTGTCTAAAGCTTTAAAAGAAATCTAACAAAAACAAACCCTGTCTTAAGACTAGAGTATTAAAGGTCTTGCTCTAACTGTGGTATAAATAGTTTTAAAAATCTGTCATGTACTGTACATAAATTCCAAGGAAGTCTGCTTAAAAGGAGCAGAGTATAATAACTTTATTGCATAAACTTAGTTTTGTAAGTTAGCAATTTCATTTTTTTCCTGGAAATAGTATCTCTGTCACATTCAAGAGTTGACATTCTACTCTGTGGCCTTTTTATAATGGAAGAGAGACAATGTTTAGGATAGAAATTATTAAGACAGGGCCAGAAACAAGCCTCTCTTCTTTGAGGTGTTCAAAACCAGGTTGGATGGAGCTTGGAGCCCCCTGACCCAGTGGGAGGTGTCCCTGCCCATGGCAGGGGGTGGCACTGGATGGGCTTGGAGGTCCCTTCCAACCCAACCCATTCCATGATTCCGTGATTCTCGTAGTTAGAATTAAAAAACATAAGAGTTCAGGCTGGCCAATCCTATCTCCACAGCGCTGCCGTGAGATGTGGTTCTACTCAAGGCACGAGTGCTGCTGGAGAGCTACCAGATGGCTGACAAAGAGTTGCTTTGGGATCTCACAGCTGCCACAGGGTAAAACTTCCTTCAGAAAGCTGATTTCTGGGGAAAGGCAGGAAAACAAATCCTTAATTTCTCTTATGCTTCACAAGTGATGTGCCTGCCTTTAAGAGGCCGCATATGTTAAGGCTCTCAGCTCTGCCTTTCCTCCCCATCCACCTCTCGGGCAGCCTCTGGGAACAGGAGCGGAGCAGCGGGTCCCGCAGCGGTAGCTGCGCGCTGCACAGTAGCCCAGCCTGGCTTCGGCGAGCCAAAAAAAGCCACATCGTGGCACGCGATCAACAGGGCCAGTTCCACGCTCCAAATCTATCCTGTTAGAGTCCGTCTGCAGAGTGGATGCCTCTTGCTCAACTAGTTAGAGAGCTAATAAAGGAGGGATCTATTTTTTCTTTTCCAAATCTAAAGCAATATAACTCTTGGTTTTTTTTTCTTTTTTCTTTTTTTTTTTAAATAAAAACCACAAAGCCTTTAAACAATAACTTGCTGCTAATATATTGAAACCAGATGCAGTGGCAGCATTTCTAATATTGCTGTCTTCATTAAATGTAGCCCAAAAGTGCTGTCATAAAATTGTAAGCAGCAAAAAATGTTGCTGACGGTAGAGGGTTGTTATTTTATTTCTTATTTTTAATACTCTGAATCGTGCCGTCCAGGGCAAGCAAGATGCAATATTGCTCGTTCTTAAATCACAGTCAGGTCTATAGAGTCCAACACAAAGAAGTTTTGCAAGGTGAAAACCAAAGGCCCCTTGGATACCCTAAAAGTGTGACCGATGCTTGGGGATCAATCCCAGGACTGAGCGTGCGACTCTCCTCCCTGCGGCTCCCGTCACACCCTTAGGAGACAGGGATGACTAAATAGGGGTTGTGAATCAAGTGGGTGTTGTTATTTAGGGGAACAGTGACAGCAAGGTCTTCACCTGGCTTGAGGCAGCATCCAACAACCACCTGGTTGGACACATCGGAGCTGCGAAGCCCGGCTCGGGGTTGTGCGGAGCAGCCCCGGGGTCAGGGATCCAAGGTCCCCATGGGCTCACTGAGCAGCCACTGTTTTCCATGGGGGTGGAGCGGCTCTTGTGTTGCTTGGCGTTATCCATTGCTATGATAGGTTTATAAAGATGATTTAGATCAATTTTGGGTTAGAATACCCCAACCCCTGTCTTTTTGGGTTGTCATAATTCATTTTCTCTTTCCAGTAGGAATTTAAATTTGTTGTCCTCTTAATACGGGTGGGAAGATGACTGGGAAAATAATTCCCCCTGATAATTTGTGCTGGTATCACAGGTAACCATCACCCCTGCAAACCAAAGTGCTGCCTCTCCACACCGGCACTGCCGTTGGGTGCTCTACCAAATACCCCGTGTTGGGTAGAACCTCAACTGCATCACAAGATTTTCGAGCTGCTTTAATAAATCACTTTTTTTTTCCCCATGCTGAAGCAGTGAGGAAGCCACAAGAGCGCATCCATAAAATCCAAAGGTCTGGGGTTCACCTTGCCTAACTTCTGCCCTCTCGCCAAAGCTGGTCACCTAAAACCGGAGGAGGGGGACGTGGAGATGGGTTGGGCGCTTCCCATCGGCTGAGAAGGTTGCCTGGTTTTAGATGGTTTGGCTTAGGCAAGAGAGTTCCCTCCCCAGGGATGGGGAATGAGTCTCAATATTAAGTCCAGTTATTTCACGTTTTATTTAATCTCTAATGCTTTATTTTTTTAATCTTCATTGCAAAATGATTTCTCTTGGGGGCGGGGAGGGGCTTCTCTAGAAATGTTTGCATGATTCTCATTGTGATTTGTTTGCACTTTAGATGTTTTGTGCCATTATAAATTTGCATTATGTATTTATAATTTAAAGATACTTAGGAGGGGGGAGAGAGTTTGGGGGGGGTTTTGTTTTTTGGGGTTTTTTTTGCTGAGTACTGGAATAAACAGTGAGCATATCTGGTATATGTCATTATTTATTGTTTAAATTACATTTTTAAAGCTCAGTGTGTTCATATAAAGGTTATTTGAAACATATCATAGTAATGAGAAAGATGCAAGTTATTTTCTTTGCTTATTTTTATAATTAAAGATGCATAACATAATGAGGCCTATGTTGGATTTTCTTCTGCAATGAAATAAAATGTCAAATTTAAGGGGGTTTTGTGTCTGACTCTTTCTTTGAACCTCCCTGCGCCTGCTGACTGCGGTCCTACCAACGAGGACGTTGTTGTACTCACCTTTGAGCATCGTTGCTTTGGGCTGTTGGCGATGCCGACTGTTGGGGGTCCATGTCCTGCAGTGTGGGTGAGGTGAGGGGGTTCTTCTCCCAAAGTCATCTTCTCTGGGTGCCTTTGGTCCGACCAAAACTTCTGTTGCTGAGCCCCACGATGTCCAGGAGCGGCTGTAAATCCCAGTGCTCATAAAGATCTCGTCATGGTTCTCTTTGACCTTGTCAATTATATCTTATTTAGCCTTGACAACACAATCAAGGGAGAACCGTTTCTTAATGACTGCATCCATGACGGCACTGCAGGAAAAGAGAAAATACCTTGATTTTGGCTTTGATGTGGATGTAAATGGGCATTTACACCTCATTCAGGAAATCTCTAATTTCCAGTGGAAGATCACAAAAAGTTTAATACTCATCAGAGGAAGAGTGGCAGACTAATTCAGAGTTATTGCTCCAAAAGCTAATAAAAAGTTTTTTAAAAAACTACTTCCCCCACTGCATTAGAGCAAGACAACCAAAAAAAGAAATATTAACAATATGCTTGAATTTTTTAGAAAATCCTCTTCTTTCTTGCTTTGTCCAGCAACGTAGAAATTACTTTGAAAAGGGGCTATTAAAATTCAGCTTTTGTCAAACTTAACTTTTGCCTAAAAAGGGATTTCCTCATAACTTACCAAACTCAGAATTTATCATTACTCACAACAAAATAAGCTGCTGTTTGTCACAGCTCTGAGAGCCGATGAGCCAGAGCAACACTTACTTAACGTTGCCTTGGTGCTAAGGAAGCTGACTCTTCCTTGAGCTCCTGGTAACTGCTGTACATTCATAGAACCATGGGATGGGTTGGGTTGGAAGGGACCTCCAAGCCCATCCAGGGCCACCCCCTGCCATGGGCAGGGAAACCTCCCACTGGCTCAGGGGGCTCCAAGCCCCATCCAACCTGGCCTGGAACACCTCCAGGGATGGGGCAGCCACCACTGCTCTGGGCACCCTGGGCCAGGGCCTCCCCAGTTTGTAGATGGTGACACGCCACCCCTGCTGCTGCCCTTGCCGCTGCTTTGGGATGTTTCCCCATTCCTGACTCCAGGTGAGCTTCACCCTTCCAACGGGAGCTCAGCTCATCCAAGCAGAAAAGGCACAGACACATCATTCAGAGCACTCAGCTCTCCAGCCCATTTGATTAGGTTTTCCATCTCAAAGGAAAAAGTTAAAAGCAAAAAGGATTGCTAAGAAACCTTGGCATCGCTTCCATAACAGCAGCGAGTTGCTTGGGTTTACAACGGAACACAAAACCAGTTCCAACCTATGCAAGAGCCATTGAGCCACCCAGCATGGCAGAAATGGATGTCACCCCCAATTGGGTTTTCCATGAGTAGGAATCTCCAAATCATGTGGATTCACTCGCCTACCTGCAAATCACCTGTTAAATAAACCTCCCCCTCCTCGGCCCCGCTCTCCAAGAGCCAAAGCAGCAAAGGAACAGCATTCAACGAGAAGCGCCTAAAAAAAATTAGGGATAAACATTGAATTATAGATTGCTTGAAATAAAGATAGTGAAGAGTTCTGCTCTTGCAAAAAGAGTGTCTTGGAAATAGTACAGCTGCCACGCTTCCAAAAGCTGGCTTTCACAGCTATTTTGTAATTATTAACCACTATAAAATAATTACTGTCAATACAATGTACTATTCACATGAGATCTTCATCAATCTTAGCCCATACGGCTCCCTCAGCATAAACCACACCCTGAAATGAAATTGTGCTCAGAGAATTTAGGGATTGTCCCAGCCCAAAGCCCCTCCCCATGCATGGAGCCTCTAAAGAAATCTGAATATTTCTATAATGATCGTACATGACAAATTCTTTTTGAAACCCTGCTAATTTTTGTTTGGGTGTTTTTCTTTCTCCCCTTGGTGCTAAAACTGAACCCCAAAATGAGACAAGTCAATGACATGAGAACTCTTCAGCCTGGTTCAAAGCAAGATGAGCTGAGCTCCACCAGAAAGTGTGGCATTAGAATAAGAGCTTTCCTTTCTCTTTCCAAATTCAAGACCAACTTTGTGGTGGGGATTATGTCTCCTATAGATAAAAATGTCAACAATTCGTTGACACAGTTTATCAAGCAAGCAGCATGACTCAAGTGAAGGTCTTTAAAAAGAACACAGATGTAGGTGAGATTCTTTGGGGACCATTATTATTATTATCATCATTATTACTATTATTATTTCCTGCCTACAGGAAAGCTGGGGAGAGGCTCTGGATCAGGAGGTGCAGGGATGGGATGAGGGGAACGGTTTTAAGCTGCAAGAGGGGAGATTGAGATGAGATCTTGGGGAGAAATGTTTTGCTGTGAGGGTGGGGAGGCCCTGGCCCAGGTTGCCCAGAGCAGTGGTGGCTGCCCCATCCCTGGAGGTGTTCCAGGCCAGGTTGGATGGGGCTTGGAGCCCCTGACCCAGTGGGAGGTGTCCCTGCCCATGGCAGGGTGTGGTACTGGATGGGCTTGGATGGCCCTTCCAACCCAAATCACTCCATGATTCTGTGATTCAATGATGATGATGATTATTATTATTGTTTATTATTTTTATTAATATTATAATTATCATCACCATTGTTGTTATTATTATTATTATTAATAATTGGGAATTTTTACCTGGTGGCCCCAATTAAGTCAATATTTTGAAACTGCAACAACTTCTCAAGAGTTAGAAGGACATGAACTCTTTAGACCAGTGTCAATAACCAGGGGTTCGATCTCACGGGTCTAATCAAAACAGCCACCACGGTGGAACGGTTGTGCAGAAAAATAGCTCTAAGAAAAGGAAATCTCACCTTGATGATGACACAGAGTTGGGAGTGCATTGAAGTCCTGGTTATCATCTTTAAATGGAACAAATAGAGCAGGAGTTCATTTGATTTGGCTGAGACCCAAAGAACGTGATTGACTGATGTTCATGTCTTGTCCTTTTTTAAAGATTCAGTACAAAACAAGGGGAAAATAATTTCAGATTTTCCTGGTCCTCACCCTTCCTGCTTTGCTTTGCTGCTCTGAGCAAGGGGAAGAGAGAGAAAGAACGGGAGTCAGCGAGGAGGAGTGTGATCTTTGGCACTTCGAATGGCTCTGGGCGAAACGACTGGGAGTGAAATTTGGGAACGGACTTCACTTCCTGCCTCCCGTCAACTTAGGAAAAAAAAAAGCTGAAAGGAAAAAAAAAAAAAAAAAAAAAAAAAAAGCCCTTCCACAATATAATAAAGGATATTGTCTTTGCCATCGTGATTCAGCCAGCACGGCCGGGAATCTGAAAGAAGTATAAAAACAAACTGTGAAGTCGGAGGCTAAAAATATAATCAAAGTGCAAACAAATTGACTCCGCAGTGGTCGTTCCCATCGGGTGATGCTCAACGGGTGAGATGGAAAAGGAAAAGGCGGAAGAAACGCAGATGGAGAAGGACGTTACCGTGAACCAGGGATCTCGCGGTCGCCCAACACCGAGCTGTGCAGATGCAATCGAGATTTTCACGTATTTCATAGAATCACAGAGTCTTGGGGTTGGAAAGGACCTTTGAGATTGAGTCCAGCCCTCCCTGTCCACGACCGAATTGCACCCCTGAGCACCTCATCTGCCCATCTTTTAAACCCCTCCAGGGATCACAGTATCACAGTATTGTAAGTTTGGAAGAGACCTTTGAGATCATTGAGTCCAACCTATGGCCCAACACCTACACCTACTACCTACACCTACTCCTACTTGTCAGTTACACCATGTCACCAAGTGCCTCATCCAAATTCTCTTTGAACAATCACCCTCTCAGTGAAGAACTTCTTCCTAATGTCAAGCCTAAACCTCCCCTGGCGAAGCTTGAGACCGTGTCCTCTCGTTCTGTCACCGGTCACCTGAGAGAAGAGCCCCACTCCTGCCTCACTACAGCCTCCCTTCAGGCAGTTGTAGAGGGCAATAAGGTCTGGGGCTCCGCCACTGCCCTGGGCAGCCCTTCGAGTGCTTGAGAACCCTTTCAGCGAGGAAATTTTCCCCAATACCCACTCTAAACCTTCCCTGTTGCAACTTGAGGCCATTTCCTCTCATCCCATCACTTTTTATTTGGGAGCAGAGCCCAGCACCCACCTCACCACCCCCTCCTTTAAGGGAGCTTCAGAGAGCCATGAGGTCTCCCCTCAGCTCCTCTTCTCTAAACAACCCCAGGGCCCTCAGCATCTCCTGGCCAAAAATTACACTGGTGGATTTTTAGGGGAGGCGGAGGGGGAGGAAACACCACTCAAACCCCATCTTTCCAAATTCTGATGAGAGAGAGGGATACTCAGCATGGGAAGCTTTGTTCAACAGTCACAAAAATCAACTTTCTTGCAATAAATCAGCCTTTTCCAAGGAGATCAGTCATCAGTCCCAGCATACAAACCTGTACTGCCAAAGATTGCCTTCCTCCTCAAAAAAAGCCAAGTTAGGCATCAGAGATAACATCAGGTAATTCTTCCTTTAACCCCTCCTTGTCTCGGTGATGGAGATCCATGTCTCAGCTGGAGAACCTTAGGCAGAAAATACCTGAGAGCCACGGGAGTTTTATTCCAGGCAACAGCTGGAAAAACAAGTAAAACCTGTATGACCTCATGGGGGGGAAAGGTAATTATTTTCACATGGATGGGACTTCTTTTCTCTTTTTTTTTTTTTTTCCTCTTTGACTTTTAGTTTTAAATAGACTGAAATGCCAGGATAGCCCACACTGTGGCTACAAAGGCTGATCAGGTGGCTACCTGTGCCTTCCCACTGCTCGCTCTAGCTGGAACAGAGTCTGTGGGTCCAGGCACAGAAATCCAAGTCAGTCTTAATGGTTACTTAAAGAGAAAAATCATTTAATGGAAAATGCATTCCCTGTATTTTCAAGCTGGAAGAAAATGCCAGTTGGTTCCTTTGAATTTCCTTCAGGGTTATTTTTCATCTGCAGGCTTGGAGCATTTTTGGGCTGTGAAAACAAATCCCTGCTCTTCTCTCGATGTGCTGTTTGGCTTGGAGTAATCAACCGGGCTCAATAAAATCATCAGCCATCTCCAGCCAGTCAGACCAAAACCCTAGCACGATTTTGCTCTCAACTGGGGAATTCAGAGAGTCCAAAGCAGCAGAAAGAGTCCAGCTATTTATTTTTATTACTGTGCTGATTATTAATCCTAGAAGCTTTTTCAGGACTTAAAAAATTCTTTTTCCGAGCCGTTGTTTGCTTAACTGTTTCACATGTGTTTCTTAGAATCACTTTTATTCACTGGCCATGATTTTCATGAGAATGAGGTGTCCGGCTGTGGGATTGGAGTAATTATATGAAAAAGGGCCCTTTGATCTTTTCCTTCATTCCTACGAGCACAGTGAAGAGCACGACACCCACAGGGTCGACTCTAGCGAAGCAGTGAGCACGAAGATTTAAATAATTAAAGTGATTTGAACAATAAGAAAGGAATGCAGATGTTTTCTTATCATCACATCTGCCCATTCCGCTGCTCCCATACACAAGTGAGCGTTGCTCAACTCCTGGCCCCAACAACCTTCCTCTTCACCCACCATATCCTGGCTGAGCAGGGATTGCTCCTGCCATGCAGAATCTTTCCTGCCCAAGGTAAATCTTTCCTTCCTCTGGGCAACGACCCCATCCTCAGGAAGAAGGAAGGAGGGGGCTCGCGGGGAAGTGCATGACTGGTTAGGTGGAGCTGCCGTTGATGAGTCAAGAGAGTCCCAACGACGCACAAGCATTTTCCTCCTCGTCACTCGCGCGGGTGCCGGCAGGGACGGACACCCCAGCCCTGCTGACACCGTTAAAGCTTTGATTGATGGAGCTGGAGAGGGCAGATGTTTTATCACTGCATCAGAGGAAAGGGCTCCGGGCAGATCCACCCATGGGGCCCTTGGGGAGATGCACCAGCCCCGGAGCTGGATTCCCAGGTCAGGCAGCAAACTTCCCTTAAGGATGGGGAGTGGTACATTCTGGCCGAAAAAATGAGATTACCAGAAGGACAATATTGGTTTTTCCTCTGGTGTGGAAAAGCGTTCTGCTCTGCTCCCAGCATTGTGCAGCTTTATTCTTCCTAGAGGTGTACGTGGAGTTCGCAGAGCCTGATGCTCACCCCTTCATTCATCACTTGCTTGAAGCTTCGAGGCCCTTCAGTGCCCTGGGAAAAATCAGCATCCAGAGGAATTTTCCACCAGTACCAGGGATTTTCCCAAAAATGGAGCTGTTCAGGACATTTTGACCAAGCCTTGCTTTTCAGCTCATGGGTATTAAGCAAGGTTGCAAAAGCAGATCGACACCAGCTGGGACAACCCCAGCCCAAACCCCAGCCCTTCTCCAGCGCAGCGAGTCCCAGCCGCCACCCACGGCCCGGTTACGTGCGACTGGGTTGCCAGGACCATATGGCTGCGACATTTCCCAAATTTCACATCCAAGCACAGCTCGAAATGTCACGTCAGTGGCGTGGAAATCCTGCACGCGTTGGTGCTCAGCTCAGCTTTATGAGCTCCTACTCAACGTTTTGCAGCTAAGGGTTTCCTCTGCCATCAGAGAAGAAAATAAGCCCCGGCTCTGATATTCAAACTACTAGAAAAAACTCATTATTTGCCACATAGGGAGAAAAATCACGCCTAGAATCTGAATTTCCTGCAATTTGGTAAGCAGACACAGACCGAAAGGCTAGCAGGAGCAGCACACATCCCTCTGGGTGGCCGGACTCTGGCAAGATGCATGTTAGTTTTTTCAGCATCCCCCGACATCCAGCTGATGGGCACGATACGAGTGAATGAATAATACGGTGGATTTTCTAAATTACATGTGTGCTCAGAGAGAGCTGATGTGCTCTGGCTGCTCGTCACGCAGATGGCAGTTCCTTACCGAGGCTGTAAATGTTGTTTTAATGCAGTAATAAGTTTCTCGCACGCTGGGAGAATGATTAGAATTAGAGAATCACAGAATCATGGAATGGTTTGGGTTGGAAGGGGCCTCAAAGCCCATCCAGTTCCATGGGCAGGGGCACCTCCCATTGGATCAGGGGGCTCAAAACTCCATCCATCCTGGCCTTGGACACCTCCAGGGATAGGGCAGCCACAGTTTAATTACCCACATTAATTGCCCCCAAGTGCCTTAAGAGAAGTGAGTCAGCTTTCCCAGCTTGCTGCCACCTTCAACAGTGCAACACCCCACGGAGATGTGAGCTCAAATAAAGTCCTGTTTGCCCTGGAACAAGTCTAACCAAGCAAAATTGAGGATGGAATTGGTTTAAGCAATGACAGGAAAGAAAATATGGAGATGCTCTCTTCTGGTGAAACATTTTGGGCTTCCAGCTCAGCTGGAATTTGATTTTAGGACAATTATTAATGAAATCTCAAGAAGTCTGCGATTCGGTCATCAGAGCAAAGGGCCCCTCTGCTGGGAACGGGCCGAAAGCCGTGTCAGCCCTCGCACAGCATCAGTCTGAAGGATTTCTCATGCTGCACCAGGGCTGTCAGGAAGCGATTAAGAAAGCAAAGGAAACAAAAGCAAGTCAAAGAGTTTTGATCCCGCTCACCCTCTTCCCCCCATGGTGCTGACGCCAGAGAGCAGGATTATTCAGGGTTCCCTTTGAAGCCACGCTTACGTCAAAGGATGGCACCTGAAAACAAGGAATCGTCTCGATTCCAGCCTGGATTCAAGGCAGAGAGGAGGCTGACTGGGGACAGAGCCTCGTGTTTCCCAGTGCTGCTACTGGGATTGCACTGGGTGGCAGGAAAACCAAACCTGCTCTACGCACTTTCCTCCAGGATGAGTTTAGACCCCTTCCCAGTTGAACCAGCAAAGCACATCATGATCTGCATCCCCATCCCAGCCGGGAAGCTCAGCCGTGTCCAGCTGCTCCCCATAAACCACTCTTGAGCGCCACAAAAACCGCGTTTCAGAGCAAAGGAGCAAACGAGAGCTCAATTTCTCCAAACCCACCCAAAAAGCCAGGGGTACTATTTGCTTTCCTCCCCATTCTCCTTCTCCTGGGAGGCTCCAATGTGTTTTCAGCTGGTGTGGCCACCCCCGGAGCCGGCGCTCAGCCTGACATCGCCCCCGGAGCTGCACCTCCAGCTCCCATTTATGCTGGCAGAGCTCTAAAGATAGATCCGAGCAAAGATTATCAGCCCAAGCGGTATTAATAGGAGGCAGCTGCTCTTTAAAGAAGCTTTTAAATAATGTAAAGAAATTTGGTTGTATTTTTAAAAGCCTTTTAAGTGAGCCAAGCCACCGCCTTCTCTTCTCTTGCACCCCTTGAGCCCACAAGCACCCACTCTCAAGTGATGTGTTGGTCCTGAAGGGTCCCTTTTTGTCACCCTGCTTGCTCAAAAGCAGCTGTTCCCTGATCCGAGGGCTGGAGCAGCTCTGCTCTCTGAACTGAGAGAGTTCAGGTTGTTTTACAAGGGCCTGGACTGGCAGGACGAGGGACAATGGCTTTAAATTGGAAGGAGAAAGACTTGGATTAGACATTTGGAAGAAATCATTCACGATGAGGG
>VWPV01027926.1:0-19855 GCA_013389885.1 Geococcyx californianus
AGTGACTTTCCAGTGAAGAAAACTTGTTCATATACAGCTCTACTTTCTCATTGCTGAACATACTGTAGAACCAACACATATATTGTCTTACCAAATTACATTTTGTTTTTCAAAATGATATTTGAAAATCAATGTTTAGGGATACATTTTCTATTTTCAGGGGTATTTAAAAATGCAAGATGCTTTAAGAACATTATTAAACAGCAATATATATCTGGATTAAATTGCCATGATACAAATTCATCAGTGCTATGCTGCCAGTTTTTCACATTCCTTTCCACTTACTGTTCTGGTTTTCCAGTGGTATTAATACAGCCCTAAGACATTTAGACAATTGCCAGATGCATACACCTAGTGTTGAAATTGCTTTTAAGTATACATTGGACAGTATTTGAAAAATAGTATGCAAAATCAGAGCTATATTCTCTTTATTAAACAGATTCTGATCTAAAATAGAGTACAGTACAAAAACTGCTTAAGGAATATAAATGATCAAATTTCATCCTTCGATTTTGTCTAAATTTGAAAATTCTTTTTTTCTTAAGTAGTAATAAAGTGTATCTTGCATTATTTAAACAGAAGACCAGAAAATGTAGTTTCATTTCAGGAAATTATAGATGCATGCACACACATACAAAGTGATCTGTAAAAGTTATTATTAGATGAAGTATTTTTAGAGATGCCTAATATTACTAAAACATCTCTTTTGCAAGATACACAGTGAGTGTGTTACCGCAAGAGGTAAACTGTATTATGAGAATTAATCTGTGGTTTTCAAAATAGAACTAAACCTACTGCATTATTACAAAGAATTGTGTTTATCCTAATCTAGAAATCCAAAGTTTATAATGAACTAATGTGTAAGAGTATCCCATATACTGGCATTCTTGAACAAAATTGTACAAATAGCACACAGTAGGTAAAATTTCAGTTGTTCACGTTGCTGAATTCTGCACTTTATGTGCTTTGTAGGCTAGAACAAGTATGAGAATTAGTGCTTTTCCTCTATGCTCTGCTAAACAACTGATGAAAAAAACAGGACAAATACAGTTTTGCTTACTTTCACATGTCTGTGTCAAAGTGCAGGAAGCTGACCTCGTTCGATTACCACAGACTAACAAAACTCATGTGTTTTGTTTCAAGAGTCACAAAGGGTTCATTTAAAAATATTTTTACATAGTTTCTATTATGTTTTTCTTTTAGAACCCTTCCCTGGCTTTCCCACAGAACAATCTTTTCTGTAGGCCAACTATCTTCAGCAGCACTAACCCGTTTGCTGATACTTCTCAGTTCAACACTAACAAGGTTGGATGATGGCACACTGCTTTTGACCAAATGTTGTATGTGTGCTTCTTTGCTGTTAGTGTCTGTCTGGGTTTAAAATCTGTTACAACAATTGGGGTAAATATTGTGCTGATGAGAGTGGAAATTTTATGTAGTGAATTAAAAAGACACAGACACACATAGAAAACTTTTGAAGAAGTTAAAAAATGCCAGCTCAATTAATCGTAGCCACTAAATGTGGTCTCATCAGATCTACCAAAGGAGTAGGTTCACAATTACAAATCCAGTCCCTGCGGTTCTTGTTAAACTGTCTATCTGCCTGAGTGTAACTCTCTCATCAGCGTGAGGTGTTTTGCTGCTATGTACTTCATTTGCTTGTATGTGGTTAGACCTTTCCAGCTTTGATATCTCTTTTCTCTTTTTGCATGAAAAAAACATTGGCAGCTTTCATTTTACGATGCTGAAAATATTTTCCCTCTGCTGCTTGAATTTTGGTTTTTACTGCACCATGAATAGAATGCTGCCATCTTTGGAAATAAAATAAAAGTTAGGTTCTGTTTTTTGTGGTTAGTGCTTACTGCATGTTATTCATATTTGGAACACAGTTAACCTCTAATACAAGAAAAAATAAAAGGCTTAATTCTTACGTGCATGTGTTTCTGATTTAATAAAGTAATTTCTAGCTGGTTAGACATCTTGGGAGCGGTTGCACCCTTTTGTTGTATTCCCATGTTGTCAAATGTATCAAATGTGCAATGAACATTTATTATATGATATGTGGTGTATTAATTGCATGTGTGTTTTTGAAATCTGTCTATGTGTTTGTTACAGTTCTGAGGAAAGGGAGTAGAAGCATAGCATAAGTGATGGCATGTATTTTCTATATTTTCAAAAGTATTTCTGAACAAAAATGCACATATTTTTAGAGAAAACAATGTTTTTGCGATTTCTACATAGTTCCTTTTTTAACATTGAGATAAGCATGACCTCTTATCGTCTCTGGTCAGTTCTTCTGAACTAAAGTTCATGTACAGTAAGAAACTTTACTGAGTCAGGATTCTGAATAACCCCTTAAATACTTTTGCTCATTTATAAATGGAGTTAATAAATTGTCACTGTGTTTGGTAAAATGAATCCATAATTGAAAATGAGCTATTCGTTGGTAATGCTGTTTATTGCCAAAGGTGCTGTAACATGTGGATTGCTGTTTTCTGTTACTGTAGGAGGTATCGAATCCAATTAGGGTTACCTTCCGTTGTTCCCCAACTAACCCTTTTGCTCCCACACCATTCAAGGTTTGTCTTGATTCCAGTGAGTGGGTCCTACCCTATCCGTGCTGTACGTTTTTACATGGCCTGTGATACCTTCCGGATTACTGCTGCTTGCTCTGTGTGTGACTCCTTTGTTGAAAGTAATACTGCTCCAAACTTGCTGCCATTTTTAATACTTGCTTGGCTGTGATTGGAGTGGCCCTGGTAGCCAGATGGGTTCATGCACTGTCTGATGCTTTGCATTTTAAATGAAATACTGTGCCATGGCACACCCTCAAAGTATTTCATGAGTTAAAGCATTTTAGTTTTTTTGTGTATGGCCCGATTCAGGGAGCAAAAGTCTTATGTGTATGTAAAGTGCAGGGGCCAGCTTCTGCTGCTGGCCGTGCATGCATGGCCCACTGATTTCTGGAGATAGGACGTCATCCCCTCCACACAAGTGGCATTGTAACACCCTTTTTACCCTTATCATAAAGGAGCCTGGCTTGTTACTTTCATTTCAGCATTTCCTTAAACATCAGACAGCTTCAGATTTATGTACACGGGCACAGAGGTACAGAAAGAAGCGTTTTTTTGGTTTATCATATGATGGTGGCTGCAGTTCTTAAATGCTAATCTGTCAACTTGTAGCCGTACATTCACATCCAAATCTTCCAGAGATCCTTGCCAGCAATTTTTTGTTCTTCTTTGTGGTCATGTTTTCTTCAATTTTGCAAAGTTCTTTGACATTTTCATTTACCAAGTGTACCACTAAAATGATACATTAATTTTTATTTTAAAACACAGAGACTACTGTAAAACTGGTCTGATCTGCTCTCACACTATATTTCCTCATGATTTCAGTATATTATGTTTCTTTCTAGTAAAAACTCTAGGAAACACTATATAAAAAAAAAGTTTCCAGAACTATTCTCCCCTTTACCCCTCCTTAAGCTAAAGGTCTTTTAATCAACTTTTCTCTATAGTGGGTACATTGATTTTTCATTATGAAAAATCACTTGGAATCCCATTAAATAGTGTTTTCACCCTACTCTGTTTCTGATGGATAACAATGTCTTTGCTAGAATTTTGCTGCTTCAGTTGAGGTTTATGTCTGCCCTCTAAGTGTTAGCATATTTTAGAATATAATTTGCATAAACTGTAAATAATTCCTACATCAAGTTTAGTGATGCAAGGTGTCATGTCAGCAAGATGACATTATTTTAGATTTTTAGCACAGATCAATGTGACTGATACAATGGTACAAAAAATCATATGAGGTTTACATGGAATTTTTTATATAAATGACTGGCTTGGGTGCCATATTAAAACTTTCCATGCTTTTGACATTTAATGGCTTCTTAGTTGAGCTCCTAGAGCAAGTTCCTGAATGAAAAGAAATTCTTTTCCAAGCAAAACCAGAATGAGGGAGCTGAAACAGGGCATTTACTTTTTTTTAAATCTTCAGAGTGTACAGAGAATGAAGGTAACTAATTTTCCCTGAGAGATGATACTTTCCTTGAATCTCAGCAAGACTAAATTGATAACTGTCTACTTTTTTGAATTGAAGCAGTTTAAACTGCTTCGAAGTCTTACAAGGTTTATGTTGTTACCCATTTCACTGTGGCTTCTGATAAAGAAACTGTCTCAGTGTTTTTGGCACCCAGAGACACCATGTGAGATACTTTGTTCAAATTTTTGATAATAGAGGTAAATGAAAGCTGAAATGATGAGCACAGGGCTATAAAGCTAGGACACCACCTAAAAATCCTAGTGCTGAAAAAATGCTTTGTTTCTACATCTGATCTGCCAGGTACCAAAGTCTCTTGGACATACGTAAGTATGAAGTATGATGATATTCAAATATGAGTTTATTGCCTACATGTTTAGTCTGAGCAAGCCAAAACGATATTATTACAAACACTTAGCCAAATCCCTGGTCAGAATTTGTGTTCCTCAGGGACACTGACTTGAGTGGAGGCTTGACAGATTGTAGGTTTGGGCTTTTAACCATTATATTACAGTAGTCGTGTGTTTATACTTCTGGGTTTTTGTGAATATAAATAGACCACATACATCAAGACAAAAAATATTTTTCTCCTTTGCGATTTAATCTGTATCCTCCTTTATTTGATCTCCCTTGTGCAGCTTTTATGAAACCAGTAAATAAGATTGAAAAAGTCCAATTACTATAGATTTCTTTAGTTAATCATCTGTTTCATTTTATTTTTAAGTTGTCTTTTCAGTTAATATGAAAGTTATTTTCTTTTTTGATTGAGGTATTTTTGAAAGCACAAAGTTCTTTGTTTTACTTTCCCTTTCCTCCTGTTTGACTTCCAAAGCATATCATAGGAAGAAATTATATGGAGTGGCTTTTAAAAATAAACTGAAATAGAAGTCTACAAATATTACAATAAAATCACCTGAGTCTTCATAAGAGTCTTTTTCTGAAATGTAAAGTGGCACATAAAACTTTACTGAATTGGGCTTATATTGTAAGTTCTGTTTGCTTCCAAATACATTTTTGAGTCATGGTATCTTTTACCTTGCCTGGTGCTTGTTTCTATCTTTGATCTGTTGCAGTCTTTTTGTGCCGTGTTGTTCATTTAGAATTCTAACTGCTTGGTATTTAAACTTCAAAGCCATAGTCATTGCTGTTTTGACATTTTTTAATATACTAGCTTACCCTACACAGAGTGTGTATCTGATTAGCCACTATATTTTTCTTATTTTCCACAGCTATTTGGTCAGTCTGATATAGAGGCAGAGAAGACTTTGCCTTGTAACTTGCCTCTGACCCCTTCTTCAGCATTTTTGGGAATGAGCTTTGATGTTGCACAATCATCTTCTAGCAGAGTCCCAGAGGATGTGGAGAAGGAGGATGAGTTTGGTTACAGCTGGAGTAAGTTTATCTTTTGTGATAGTATTTTAAGTTTTCAGTGTTGAGATAGTACTGTAGCAGAAGATACGAGGAGTCCAGTTGGAACTACTTTGTTGTCATGTGGTTTGTAGTTTGGGAATAAGTTTATTCTTCGTGATAGTGTTTGAAATATTCAGTGCTGAAATAGCACTGTAGCAGAAGGTATGAGTCCAGTTTGAACTACCTTGTTCTCATGTGCATGGTTTGGGTATTGAGTGTTAATGTCAGCTTTCAGTTGTGCTTGACAGATGTACATGGTGAAATGTAAACCTAATTTGTTTCCTCTGTGGTCCAAATTCACTGTTTCATGTCTAGAACTACTCGAAGAGTTTAAATGTGCTGTAGGTAGCTAATAGCAGGGACTGCTGTGATAGCTTAGTTATCTGAAGGTGTTACTGGATGGAAGATTATTGCTTTTATGTCTGAAAAGTCCTTTTATAGGAGTAGTTTTAATGTTTTCTGAAGTTTGAAGGACCTAGAAATATTGTTATAAATTTGCTAAGACTTAGCATAAAAAAAAGTGGTGTATATGCTTAAAATTTCCTCACCCAGTTTAAGATACCTAATCTTGACTCTGTAGGTGAATTGTCAGAATTTCTAATGTAAATCTAACCTCTGCTGCCCATATCTTTATGTTTAGAAAAGATCATGCAGCGCTATGGAAATCTACCAGGGGAGCTACACATGATTGAGCTGGAAAAAGGAAGGACAGGTCTGGGACTTAGTCTTGCTGGTAACAAAGACAGATCCAGGATGAGTGTTTTTGTAGTGGGAATTGATCCAAATGGAGCAGCTGGCAAAGACGGGAGGTTACAGATTGCAGATGAGTTGCTAGAGGTGAGTGTTTGCGATTTATACCAAAACTCCAAATGTACTGATTTAAAATGCTCTAAAATATTAGATTCTTGCCACAATATAGATGTTCTTCAATGGACTTTGAAATCCCCAAGTTATCCAAGTTCATATCATTATGCTACCAGATTTTCATTCTGGTATATCAGATAGGTGCAACTGGGATTTTTTTTCCTAGTTATAGCATCTAATAGTAAAAGGAGGGATGTGTATATAAAAATAATACAAATAGGGAATGACAGTTTCTGGATTATGGAGAAGTACAGAAGGAGATGGATCGCAGACCATGGGAAATACTGAAGTCCATCTGTCTGTGGAGTGCTCAGACTTTCTAGTTACTTCTTTGTCTAGTGGCAGTGCGATAATATCAGAATATTTGTATGTTGTATAACAAGTGAAATGGAAATTAAATTGGGAAAACAGGAACAGATTCAATTTGTGTTATGGACTTTTACCTCACAACATAATTGGGCTGTTTCCTAGTGGCTTTGTGGGAGGACCCAGCCACCAAAAATTTCCTATATATATCTAAGGATGAGGTATATTTTTATCTTACCCAATTGAGTTGATGATACTTGCAGTTGTCTTCTCTCCTGTAGGTTTTTGTGTTCTTTCTAATAGCAGTAGGTAACATTACCCTCACAGAAATGTGTTGTGTAACTTCAGAACTCTGTGGAGGTGATGAAAGATGCACTGGGGAAAAAGTACAGGGAAGGAATTATGAGAGTGAACAAAACTTGAGGAGCTCATTAAGAGGGTAAACAATGTAGGCTGGCAGTTGCAGACTAGGAGAGTAACTGAGGGATTTGTGGTACTGTAGATGTAGGCTTATGGAGGGACTTGTTAGTTGCAGAATCCAGTGGTACCTGCTGGACAGTTCTCTGGAATGAATGAAATATCTGGTTTTAAAGCCTTAATGTTGTGGATGCAGAATATCCTCAGAACACATAAAAATGCATTTGTCTGGGTCTGCTTGCATTTGATTTCCTTCTTCCCATCCACACGATAAACCTGAAAACTGATCCTGAAATACTGTTATCAGCTTCTGAGAGGAGATACCTGAGCTTGCTCTTTATGTTCCCAAGTCGCTGTCCATCAGGTCGCTGTAGCTGAGGATGCCCTGTCCCCCAGCTGACAGCCTGACCATGGTTCTTAACAAGCCCATGACAAATGTTTGAAGCAGTGCTGCATCTGGATTGTCACCTCCACTGTAAATGATAGGGCTTGCTATCCCTGTGACCATGCCTGGTGGACACAGCCCACATGGGAGCTGGCAGTTTTCTGTGACACTCAATCCTTAGTTAAATGTTTTGTGTCTGTTCCTTTTCTTCTTCTCTGATTCTGTTAGTGGTGCCTCAGTATCTGTTGTATTACTTTCCCTTTGTGTAGGTCCACGCTGTCCTTTTCTAGTCATTTTCTCCCTTCCTGGAGTAGGCTTCTGCATTGTAGTTTTCCATTTCCAAGAACAAATGCAACTAGGAAAATGTGAGCGAATAATGGCATTATTCTACGAATTCGCACTGATACCTCCAATCATATCTGAATCATTGGAGTTTCAAGGGATTTCAGTGAGTCCGTTCTGTCAAATAAAGACAATGATTTTCAGGTTGAATCTTCAGATTGTAAATGCAGTGATATTCTGACTTCTGTGTAGAGAGTGCCTGGTTTAGAGCTGAGATATGATAAATAATAACAATCTTGTTGTTGGATATAAGCGTTTCATTTATTTATTATGCTTAGAATTTGCCATGGCCCTGCTGTATCACCACATCAGTCATGAGGTGATCAATGGCAAATGGAAATAGATGATGTGTCAAATCAAGCCGTTATAACTCATAGAATCACATTTTTAGAAGTGTGACACTGTTGGTCTGAAATCAAACTGGAAGGAATTTTTTACTGCAAGAAGGGAGTGAAAGCAGGACACAACATACTCTCCCATTGTATTACAATTGCTGCTTTAGCCAGTAATGTGGGATAATGGATTTTTTTAAGGCTTAAAAATTAGTTTAAGGGATTGAAAATATTTTGAGAAATAATTGCTGCTTTCCTTTATATAGATAAATGGGCAAATACTCTATGGAAGGACTCATCAGAACGCTTCCTCAATAATCAAATGTGCACCATCTAAAGTGAAAATAATCTTTATCCGGTAGGTTCTGGTTAATATCGTGGCTAAAAAGGTTTATTTTTGTTTATTTTTAATATGCACAAGTTCTGCACAGAGTGTTTATTTTTTATTTTTAATTTTGGTAAGGTAGATATGCTTTTGAACCCAGTTCTTAGGAGTTGTTAAATATGTTGTGAGTTTTCTGGTTTGGTATTTGCATTGTAAGTGCCGGAAGTAAAGTAAAAGAAAGCACTAGAGTTAAACTTGTTCCAAGAAATGTGGTGCTGTAATACTCTGTTCTTACTACATCCTTTAACTGAATCTATTGTAGAAATAAAGATGCAGTAAATCAGATGGCTGTTTGCCCTGCCAAGTCAGTAGAGGCATCACAGTGTACTTCAGGGACACTTCAACATCAAGAGGTAAAGTAAATTTTTGTTTCTCTTGTTTGACTCAGATACTAACATTTTCCTGGATAGACGAGTACCCTGTCTGCTTAGAAAATACAAGAGAAAAAGAAATCCAAGGGAAGAACAAATGAGATTTTAGAAAAGCTACTAAATTTTGTACAGCTGTGCTCAATTCTTTTTTACTTGATGTTAATCTAAGCAATTAGTAAGTCTAACATACCCATAAATAGTAATTTAAATCAATCCAGAAAATGAGCGGACTCATTTTAAATGTTTGTGCTACTTTATTTTGATGCAGAATGTTGAATATAGTTGTTCACAGTTATGTTTTCATTTTCTATTAGATTGATATGGGTGCTGCAAATACCAGTGCTTGTTTAGACTTCAGTTCATGCAAAAACATTCAGTATGTGGAACTCCCTAAGGTATGTGCTGAAAATTGAATTTACGTCAGCCACATTTATATTCACTAGCTTGCCTTTTTATAATTCTCACTTACTGGAAATCAGAATACAGATTTCCAGAGGTCTTCTGTTGTTGTTTGTGAATGGAGCTCAAAGTCTTCCTGACAGAGTGACTCTGTTTGGCAACGTCATGAGTCTCCATCTTCACATAAATTTGCTAGTTGCTCTGTGTCTCTGGAAGAAGTCACCTCTTGTCTTGTTAGCAGAACTTTTGGTAACGAGCTTCTGGTGGTGCCTCAGGTGAAATAATTGCCTTAGTCGTTCTAAGTAAATGGTTTAGTGGATTATAAGCACCAGATCCTCCAAACTGCAAACGTACTTACAGAAAATTGTGCAGCCGGGAGGAAACAGCCAGGTGTTCTGTACTGCCAAATGACAGTAGGAAAACTACTGCTCTTACTTGTTGAGGTGGTTGCTTATTAACAATTGCATTTTGTCTAAAGATGGAGACTTGTGGACAGTTTTTCTCCTTGAAAGGTATCAAGCCTTCCATTATTTTTTTTACTGTGGTTTGAAATAAATAACTTAAGCTATATCATGAAGTTATAGTGGCTGCCAAATATTTTGGGTTTTACTCCTGTTTGTGAATTTAGTGACTGAATCACAATTGACCTCGTAAGTTTCAAAGGACAGATTTTAATTTAGAAGTATTTCAGATGTGTCTTGTTAGTGAGTGTACTGTTTATAGGTTGGCAAAATCTATTTCAGAAATCGATTAGTTTAAAACAAAAATATTTGTGGGTGTGTTTAGTGAATGAATTCTAATATTTTGATAAGCACAGTGTCTAAACATTTGCAATTTTCTATTTGCCTCAGGATCAGGGAGGCTTGGGAATTGCCATTAGTGAAGAAGACACAGTTAATGGAGTGGTTATTAAGAGTTTAACAGACCATGGTGCAGCAGCAAAGGTGTGAAACGTTTAAAGTCAAAATAAGCAATGAAAAAATGTTTTTTGGTGTAGCATCCAGAGCTCTTATTTTTTTTATTTTATGTTGTTTCCAGGATGGACGAATCAAAGTTGGAGATCAGATCTTGGCGGTGGATGATGAAATTGTTGTGGGATATCCAGTAGAAAAGGTGCTTCTGAGGTGTTGGGAGTGTTGCAAAACTCATGTCTCCTAATGTAGGGGGTGACTGCATCTTAAACAAACTAGTGAGGTTTTTGTAACTATGTGCTGACTTCGTTTTCAAAATTAACTAAAGAACCAAAGATCTGCAGACATTGTCTGGATAAGGAAACTGTGACAGAATAAGCTAAAGCCCAAATTTAAAGCTCAGCTACTATTTTATATTAAAGCGTTAAATGAGTCTTCTATCTCTATCTTCTATCATGAAAGATTTTCTTTTTCCCCTTGTGGTTCAGATCTGATGAATGAGAGGCAGTTATGATGTGAAACCATGAACTATCACTCAATACAATAATAAACCTTCATAGCTACTACGCTTTAAAATGTTAGGACCAGTAAAATGTAATTAGTAAACTTACATAGATGAGTTGCATTGGTGGTATATCAGGTCATGAGCTGTGTTTATAGGTGGATAGTGGCTGTAATAATGGCCTCGTTATATTCCAAACCTCGTATTTCAACCTTTTGGTGAAAATTATCTCAATTCCTAAATAAGAAGTTTTATTTCTAACTTCTAACTCTGTAAAGTCAATTTGGGTTCTGTAATGACTCAAAGAGCACTTTTTTCTGGCACCTGCCTTGATACCGAGAAGAGTGATTCTTTAGGCTTTGGAAGATCACTTTCTGAATGTTAAAAACCAGTTACAAGCGCATCAATCTTACTCTTTGATGCACAGCTATCTCTGAAGCAGTAAATGAGTAAGAGATAGTGAAGCTCTCTGCAGATAGTCTTTGGAAGAAGAGATAGAGAGATTGAGTAAGTAATTTCTGTAAATACTTGTAATTCTACTGGAATGTAAATTCTTAGGAAGATGTGGTGTCCTTTCTTTGAGATGGCAATTAATTTTGTTGATTTCAGTATCACTTCAGACTAGAATTTGTTTTACCATCCTGTCCTTTTGTCCATGCATAGTTCAGATAATATTTTTAGATTTTCTTTCCACCTGTTCATCTATTTGGGCAGCTAGAACAGCAGTAGCACATTTATTTAAATCAGGAGATGTTTTGACACAAATTGTGTGTCAGAATTTGACTCCACTCAAGCCCATTATTTTTCCAATTTTTCTAATAATTTCTGTAAACATAAACATTTTGTCCAGAGAAGCTATGGAAAGACTGCCACGTTTCTATCTGATATAATCTGGCAAAGTTGCAGGGAAGCTACTTGATTAAGGTCAGCCAGGTCTGGCCCACAATTAACTGTTGCTGTTTCTTACGAAAGCTTTCAATATTTGTCCTTGTTCGTTACCAAGAAAACCTGCATGATTGTGAGTTGTAGTTCCAGTTTACAGAACAATTCTTATGTTTAAATTTTGTTTTATGATTGAACAGTCCTAGTATGCTTTTTACCAGCTTTTTTCTTTATCATTCAGTTTATTGGTCTCCTCAAGACATCCAAAACTATGGTGAGGCTTACAATCAACTCAGCAGAGCCAGACAGCCTGACTGCAGCACCAGTCCCTTCCACCTCTGCCCTAGCAGAGAGAAGGAATATGCAGCTGCCAGCAACTCTCTCCTCTTCCAGCTCACCAGAACCAGAAGCAGTCAAAAGTAAGGTTCTCCTTATGTGACTGTCTTTACTGGGGTTGTGACACAAGAAAGAAGACTCAGCTTCTAAACAAGTTTTCTTTTTTTGTATGCACTCTACTGTCTTCTGAGTTGTGTTTTCTGGTACTTTTGGGTTACAGATCCATCTAAATAAAGCAGTGAGGCTCCACATTCAAGAACTATCTCTTGCCTTCCCACTGGCCTGTTGTGGAGACAGGAGCAGGTGCCTCTGTCATAGTTTTCTGGAACTAAACGGGAAACATTTCTTTAAATGAGGGAGAAAAGTATTTTTGTTCTTCCTAGAGCAGGGGAATGGTTGAGACTGTCTTGCTCTTTATGACAAGCCATGTTTGACTCTCCCCCTTTAGAGTGGAGAGTCAGGATGTGACTGACTGAAGGTTGTTATTGGTTAAGCAATACACAACTGAGAAGCTAATCATAACTTCATTGAGTAATATGCACATTGTAGTTAATTTATATGTACATCACTGCAGGTATTACTGCGTCACATTTCTGTTGCTTATGACAGTAATATTGATACACAATTATACTATAAAGGAATCTTAAGTAACATGCAGGAGACCTAGTAGTTAATAATTCTGTTGTCTCCCTTTCTGCATTTAGTTTTAGGGTAAAATCTGTTGCTTTGTCCAGGTCTGTCTCTTCCATCAATACCCTGCCACAGCAAGTCTTACCAAGACCTGATGGAGATTTCAGCAGTACTCCCTCAGTGTCCTGGGGTTTATGATTGCAACTTGACTTCACTACCACTGACAGGCATCAACAACTCAACTATTGGAATATTTCCCTTGTTTTGATTCTCTGTCTGACTTTATAATTTATTCCCCTGCTTTCTTGTACCAAGCCCACCTTTTTGCTGCCCCTGCACCTTCTTTTCTCTGCACATACTCCTTCCAAATAAGCAACTAATCTGTAAATACTTATTCCCTATTTGTCTCTTTTCTACCACATTTCTACCTGACTTTAGTGTTTCCAGCAGTACTACTTAGGCAATTTGGGGCCCAATAATGATGCAGCTATCTAGATGAGGTCAAACTTGCATACCTAGAGTCACTTCTAATTCCTTGAATTCATGTGTTCCCATGTAGATTTTGTGCCTTCTGGGCAGAATTATTACGAAGTTGCTCATCATACACATGAAGAACTTGCATAACAGAGCAGTAGAGTAACCTGTTCTATACTTGGACAGAAGCTTTACCCTTAAAAAGTCTGAATTGGCTTTCTGATTCCCTCCAAACGCCAAGACTCTTGTTTTTGAGGCTTACTGTTCCGGCAGGGCCTATGTCTTACACTATAACTAAGTATTTGACTAATGTAAATGCATATTTCTGAATGGTCAATTCTGATAGTTTCAGCAGAACTTCTTTTGATCAGTGCCCTTGGAAGGTTTTAGATGCATGGTTTTACCTTTAGGTAAAACTTTGGTGTTTCTTTAAAGCACAGAGGGCATCAGTGATATACATTGTCTGAACACCCCCAACATTGCTGATTATTTCCATTAGTTGCTACACAATATCCCTTCTTAGTATTTTTAGTTTCTTTTTTTTCTTTGGAGGATATAGAACTGACTAGAATACTGAAGCAAAGATTGAATTGTGACATACCAGAGATAATGAATTTACAGATATATTGTTATGTAAGGCTGTTACATGTATTTGTGCCATGTAAATATATATTTACAGCACAAAACTTACTGTTCTAACAGTTGTGATAGCAGCCAGTTAACAGTTTGGCTGATGTAAAAAATTTCTTTTTGAGAGCCACCAAATATAATGATGTGTATGAAACCTTTGACTTGACTGTAGATTGCTGACCTTGTGAAATACCACTAGTTTGAATTCATACTTCACATTCTTTCTCCTGGTAGAGATCTGAGTCTGAGATGGAATATTTTGTTAGATGGACCCAGACTATTTAATCCATGTGTTTTATACATATTATATACTTCCTTTATCTCTAATTTGCATAGCATAGCTGCTGGTATATAAATTCTATCCTAAATAGATGGTGGTTTAAAGACAGGACAACTAAAATTAAAACTACAGGATAGTATTTGTCTGAGGGGAGAGGAGAGTTGGCAGCATCATTCTGTATATGCCAGTTGTTCAGCTGTTGCTGTAGACCTTTCAGTGCACTCTCAAAATATGTTTTAAGGTCATTTTTCTAACCACGAACACCCTTACTGTAACCAGGATGTTTCATTGTTCTTTTAGGCACAAGCAGATCTTCAACTCCAGCCACATTAGCCTCTGACCCAGCTACTTGTCCCATCATTCCTGGATGTGAAACAACCATTGATATCTCCAAAGGGCGGACAGGTCTTGGTCTGAGTATTGTCGGAGGAACAGACACTTTGCTGGTTGGTTGAAAAAATAAGTATGTCACTCAAGTGAAATAACAGTAATGCCTGACGGAAGAGATTTTTCTTCATTTGTTTCTGTATCATTTATAGAATGAAACCAAAGATACTGGTTCAGGAAAAAAAAAAAAAAANTGCTCTTGGTTCAAAATAGGGGCATGTTCTTTTAAAGTGCTATTATATTGTTTTTATTATTTATCCACAGGGAGCAATCATTATCCATGAAGTATATGAAGAAGGAGCAGCATCTAAAGATGGGAGACTGTGGGCTGGGGATCAGATATTAGAGGTGTGGTGGTTTCTTTGCTCACTTTCATTGTCATCCACTAGGTAGGCGTCTTCTGTTTGTCTGCTGGAAGGTCCTCCACACTTTATCATTGAGTACTTCTATTGCAGGTGAATGGGATTGACCTGAGGAATGCCACACATGATGAAGCAATAAATGTGCTCCGACAGACCCCCCAAAAAGTTCGTCTGACTGTGTACAGAGATGAGGCCCAATACAAGGAGGAAGATATGTATGATGTACTTCATATAGAGCTCCAGAAGAAGCCTGGAAAAGGCCTTGGGCTGAGTATTGTTGGGAAAAGGTATGAATGCAGCTGGAGATTTGCTGGGCGTGCTCTTGGTTATGTTGGGATCTGGTGCTCAGATCCAGCGGGCTGAAAGGCGATATGTGTCATTTCTATGCCTAAGCTAATTGGATGTTTCTATGGGAGCTAGTCCAGCACTACTCAACAGAAAAACGAGACAATGTTAATTGTGTTCTCAACAGCAACCTGTAAAAATGAGCCTTAAACAATACTGTAATGCAAAATCCATGTGTGTATTTGCAGAAATGATACAGGGGTGTTTGTATCAGACATCGTCAAAGGAGGAATAGCAGATACAGATGGGAGATTGATGCAAGGAGACCAGATACTGGCAGTGAATGGAGAAGATGTTCGAAATGCTAACCAGGAGGCTGTTGCAGCTTTGTTAAAGGTATTGGAAAAAGAGGAAATGGATAAAAGTGAAGAATTGGAAACCAGATTTTTTGAAAGCTTTAGTTTTGTTCATACTGAGCTCAGACTGCTACTGAGATGTCAAGGATTTTGATACTTTACCTGATGAAAATGGGAGTAAGTGGTAGTGCAGAGTGCCATAAGTTTAGAGGCCATTAGAAGAGCATCACCTAGAACAACATAAAATTAACACTGTATTTTCTCCAACAAACTGATAACTAGTTAAGTATCTGACATCATTACAAAGATACAGATCTCATTTTAAATGATGGAGAATTCATCAGAGTAGTTGTGCTGAAAAGTAATTACTTTCACAGTTGAGAATGTTCTTCATTTTTTTTCTATTTATGTCGTCGCCTTACATCACTGAAGGCTGTAATGCATTTTCTAGTGATCAAGACATTTCATATAAGAAATTGCTAAGTAAACTCCTATCTGAAAATCCTGGAACCAGTATTTCTGTTCTTAATAAATTTTGTGCTTCTTATGTCCTTCCCATATTTCCAAATCAGAGTTAAGTTACATATACAGTGTTTCCTGTGGTCTGGCAGGAAGTCCAGGTGGTCAGCCAGCTTCTGTTTTTCATCCACGATTTTGAGACATTCCAGAGCTGCGCTGTAAAGATTCCACTGAGTCAACATTTTCCAATGCGAAACTGTTTTCACTGGAAAAAATTATAACCACTATAACTGACTCTTGGATACAGAGACACACAATCATGCTTCTTTGTACGCACATTTAGAGGTGTATCTTTCCAGGTCTTGAACAGTTCCTCAAGAGTTAGAAAGGGGAGGTAGGAACGCTCTTCCTTTTTTTTTTTCAGCATGTGGCCATAAGTGAGAATGCCAAAAACTGGGTCTGTGTTCTGGCAGTGAACTCATTAATACAGTCTTCTGGGGTATTAGAGCTTTTCCATTCTTACCTGATGCTTTATTATATCCATCGACAATGTGTTTCTTCATATGCTGCACTTGCAGATCTCCTCTAAATCAAAATTTTATGTGGAAAGTTTCTTTCAGTTGGCAAATGTTTTGGAATATCTAATGAAGATTCTTAGTTCACACTTATCATTTGTACATCCATGTTTTAAATACATCATTCCACTCAGTAGTACTTGTGAGTAATTGTCCTAGATTTTGACAGAAGAAATGTTTAATAAATGACTTGTTCTTTAGTGTTCTTTAGGTACGGTAAGACTTGAGGTTGGAAGAATAAAAGCCGGTCCATTCCACTCCGAGAGGAGAACATCCCAGAGCAGTCAGGTATGTAACTGTAAAAGTGTTTCATTTGGCAGAAATAAAAAGTGGTTAAATAATGAAAGCAAAGAAAAAGAATTGCTTTGATGCCGATGATGATTTTCCATATACCCTGTCCAAGATGAAGAAAAGTCGTTTTTGTCTACTTTGCAGCTTTTCACTAACCATTTTATATATTCATGGTAGCATATTGTATCTGTTAAAGATGTGATCCAGCCAAAAACGTGTTCCAGAAATGGCTTTGCTATATTGCCGAGTCTGTTTTTGTGACTTCAGCCCGGGAAGCAGAGCAAGCTCTGATGTTCATCGGTACCAGAGGAGGTTGAAGTCGACTTTATACCTCTTTCTTAATTTAGTAGTGCTTGGTATGCAATGGAGTATTGTTTCATTAAACTAAGTGAATTTCTCACTCCTTACACATTCTTACCATTATCTTGGTCATCAGAGGCAGGAAACCTGCACACTTTCCATCAAGCTTCTCTCAAGTGTATTTATTTTATAGTTGGTCAAATGGTAGAGTGCTACAAGCTCTCATCAGTTTCTGATTTGAATGCACCTTTCATGCTGTAGCTGTCACATTGTTATTCTGTCCAGCAGGAGCTATGTTTCCAAGAGCTCAAAAGTTACCTTAGAACTTTCTCTGGTTATAAACTGGATATACAGATCATCAATACTAGAGATGAGTAGTTTAAGAGACAAATTGTAATTAACAGTTTCAAATGAGCAGGTTAAGACTGAGTAAGACTGAATTGTTAGACCCTCTTCAAAAGGGGTAATACCAAACAAGATGAAAATGTGCAGTCTCTGAGCAGTTTTGATCTAAGTTGTTAAGTAAGAAGAAGCGCACTATATTGAATGTTTCGAGGAGTAGTGTGACAGTCAGGGGATGAGTCTCACTGGGAGCCATGTTGTTCCTTTGCATTGCCCTGCAGGTGTAGTGAAAATCTTTCTGGAAACTGTGCAAGAGAACCTGAGTGTAGTTTTAGCTGATGGGAGGGGATGAACATGAGAATACATAAATATAAAATTCTGTTGTTTCTGTTCTCTCTCTGCCTTGATAACCATGGCTACCTTCTGCAGTGGAATATCTGTATGAGTGGATAGGAGTAGAAGGGCACGGTCTGGCTCTGAGAAGCAACATTTCCAAGCATTGCATGGCATGGTAGGCGTGCAATCTCTGTTAGTCTAATGATGTTTCAAAGAGCCCTATAGAGTGACCAAGAAATATGTGGAAGTTCGCTGTGTCAGCTTTAAGTAGGAACTGAAAAAGTAAAATACAGCAAAAGACATCAAATGCAGTGGGTTACAGTTTTACTTTCCTGAATTTGGGTGTTTGAAGCTGCTCTCTAATCCCAGTTTAACACTGTATTTAGGTCAGTGAAGGAAGTGGCAGTCTCTCATCGTTTGGTTTCCCAGTTTCTGGATCCAGTGCACCTGAGGTCTTTGAAAGTGGTCTGAAGAAGAATACCAGTAAGGTTTCTTTGGTGCTTTCATGTGAACTGGTATCTGAGATATTTTGATTTCTCTAAAATATTGTCAGTATGTACTGTAGGCCTGAAAGTGTTTCCTTAGTCATTAAAACACTGCAGGGGTAGTTAATATACAGTCCATCAAGTAAGTGTTTTATAGATAGATAGATTTTTATAAAACAAACTAGAAGCTTGTTACGCCAGCAGCTTATATACTGTTAGTGTAAGTTGAGCCATAATTTTCTATTAATTGAAATACATCTTCAGTAAAGCTGTCTCATTCATAGGAATCAACATTGTGTATATTTAAATTTGAATATATGTGGAATAGCTGTCTTGAATATATGTGGAATAGCTGTCTTGTGCTCAAATTTAAAACAAGGTTATTTCTGATCAAGATATTGCTAGCAAATAAGTTTGTTCTGTTCTGTTTGAACATGGTTGGAAGCCTAATTCCAAAGGATATTTAAATGGAGAGAATGAATGACTTCTTACCCACTTTAGAAGTGTTTCAATCCCATTAATTTGATAACAACCACTTTCAAAATCTGCTTTTAAAAAAAAATATGGCTGTAATAACAGCAAGTTAAACTCATGTAGTGGTCTGGATAAGTTTAATAGATTTTTTTTAAAAAATGCTAGTTTAACTCCTTTATCTTCAAATTCATTTGACAGCAGCTTCTGAAATACAGGGACTAAGAACAGTTGAAATAAAAAAGGTAAGTTACAACATGAAATAGTATATATCAGGGGCACGTCTTGTAGATATTGTGAATAGGTGTGTTTACAGAAAGGGAAAAATTCTGGCCCTGCTAATCATTTTGAGAGAGGAATTGATGTGGCTATAGCTAATTAGTTTACCTGTCTTTTAAAGTCCACTGCCTGTATTTTTATGTAAAATCAGTGCAATTTATGCTTTTGCATTTCAGGACCTGTTTTGAAAGCAAAAGGAGAAAGGATTAATAAGAGATAATGAGACCTAATTTTACTCTTTTCAGACTGAGTTAAATCCAGATTCTGTTCTAATGAAGTCAGAGGAACTGTGCTAAAGTTGCACACCTATTGTTTAATATCTCATATTTTTCTTTACACATATTTTTAATGTATAGGCTTTTACATGACAACTGCCAAGTTTCAACTGTGAAATTCAGTCAACTTCCTTGAGATGTGGGTCATAGACTGCTTCTGATTGTGCAAGATATTTCTATTTATTTGACTCTTCCTGGCATCTAGTTCACTTGATTACATGGATTCTATTTAGCCATTCTCTCCATATAATAGAATCTGCAAATATAAATTTACAATAGGAGGTTTTGCAGTTAGGTAGTAGGGTGTTGTACAGTAGTGAATTGCTAATTTTGTTCTTCAACCATAGAACACTAGGGGGAGCATGAAGATTAATACTAGTCTTCAGGAAGTTACTAGTGGGAAGTTGATATAGACATTATTAAGGTCAGGCATTCCCATCTGTCTAGTTTTCCTTGTCCAGACTTTATGCTGACATTAAGGGTCTGCTGCAGAATTTTCTGTTTAGTTCGGTTAAGATAAAACATGCAACTAAGTCAAAAAAATTGTCAGCTACCACTGATAGGAAGAAACATTTATTGTGCTCTCTGTACTTTCTTGAAATCATGCAAAGTGCATTAGCTTAAAAAGTGGCTTGAGGCATAAGAATTCTGATTTTCATAAGATAGGGGCTTTAGTAATTTTGTGAGTTAAGCCTACAGTTCTCTCTACGTGTTTTTCTTTCCAGAAAAATCTAATCTTTTTTTTTTTTTTT
>VWPV01027928.1:1495-25347 GCA_013389885.1 Geococcyx californianus
AATGCTATCTCATCCACCAGGCGAGTCACACGGTCGGAAAAAGAAATCAGGTTGGTCAGGCAGGACCTGCCCCTCCTAAAACCATGCTGGCTGGGCCTGATCTCTCCCTCATTCTGCAGGTGCTGCGTGATAACAGCCAGGATTATCCACTCCATAATTTTACCGGGAACCAAGGTCAGGCTGACAGGTCTGTAATTACCTGGATCATCCCTACAGCTGTTGATCACTCAATTTTTATACTCTGTGTTGGGCTGAGCCCCAAATACACTACTGGCTTAGATAGCATTCCACATGTTTACAAAGGGAAGGCTGTTCGCATAGTTAGTAGACCTGCTCAACTGTTCATTTACAGGAAAGGTCACCCTCTGGTCTTTTTTATTTTAAGTTCAGCTTTCTTTACAACAGCTGTAGTTACTCCCTGTGCACTTCCTTGAGCATCACAAGCCCAGCGCCTGGGTTATCTTCTCTGCGCCTGTGTCCATTACATGGTTTTGGTGATAATATTGTTTTCATGGCAGCTCAAGGAAACATCTGTTGATAAATCAGCGTATACCAGCAGGTCCCATCCAGGTTCACATTAAAAGACCAAACAACAATCTTATTATTCAGAGTGAGTTTTGCATTAAAAAACTTTGCTCAAAACATATAGAATATATGGGTAATATTTAAGTCTATGTTTATTGTTTCATTTTATTACTTCACTTTGGCTTGCTTTCACCTTTCCATTCCTATAGCTATCATGATGGGAAATAAAGTACTGTGGGGAAGCTTATTTTTATTTGTTTTCAAATCTTCCTTAGAAGATCTAATAAAATACACATTGGATAAATATGGAGGCACTTCAACTTTTCAAAGTTTCTCTGACCTTAGCTGAGTTACTTTGATTATGAATCAGAATGATAAGGGACAGGACAGTGAGCCCTAGAGAGCTTAGCATGTTCCCAGATTACAGGTTGTAGGTGCAGTGAAAGCAACAGTTCTATCATTTTCTCCTTCTTCATTTTTTATTAATGTATAGAACATATTTATAACTTCGCTGATAGTACAAACCTGCTTCTAACACACTTATTTCTGGTAGAAGTGAAATATTTAATAAAACATCTTTGGTGCTTTTGATATTTTATAAGTCTATTAGTATAAGCAGTGTTAGAGTTTAAATGTATTCTTTAATCATTCAGAAAAACCCGATTTTAAGTTTTTCACATCTCTGGAAGTTAGAACTAATCAAATTTTTTTCTGTGCGAGGAGAAATATTCAGTTCGGTGTTGATTTTTATGTTATGTTTTATTCACTAATTTCATTACCAGAAGTAAATAGAGTTTAGGTTTTGTTTGAAAATTCTTTGTTGATTGATCAGTTTGTACCAAGAGTTCTTAGTATTAATTTTTAGGATATGATTTGATATTTATGCTACATAACTTGCTTCCATTTCTTACATTTAATGCATTATGCAAGCAGCAAGCTCAAAACAATACCAACACAGAGGGTCAGGAAGACTTTTCTACAAAGAAACTTATTTATACATGTCATGAAATTTATCTTCCTAATATGAATTTTAAACAAACATGCAAGCAAAAAAACTGTCATAGCCAAAATATTATAAAAATTCTATAACCTGAACAACGCGTACTCAAATTGACTAGCTTAACACAGAAAAGTGTTAACTGCTAAAAGTCTTAAATATTCTTTTTTAATAAAGGATGAGAGTTTATATTCAATTCCTTAATACTCGTGATTTATCTTGAATTTGTAGTTAGGTGTTGTTCTTTAGTTGTACATTGACAGTCTCACATGGTAATGGTAACAGACTTAGTAATGAACCCTTCATTGCACGGACCAATCAGATAACATGGACTCTGTGGAGGAAAAGTGAGTTTGCCCCTTCCTTGAGGGAGCTACTATGGGCACTGGCACAGATATGAAGAGATATGATGTTGCAGTCAGGGGCTGCAGCAGCCAGGCAGGACTCAGGGCTAAGACAAAACCCTGAGGCCTGAGCAAATCCATGCTGGTGGGGGAGAGCACTGAGGTGAGAGCAATAACCTCCCCCGGGTAGAGACAGCAAGATTTGTGCATAGCATACTTTTCATTATTATTATTTTTTCATTTGCTTGACCTAATTTCCTTGATTTTTTTTTCTGAGTAAAACATCGTGTTCCTCATTCTCCCTGCAGTAAAACTCTGCTTTCCTTATTTTGAATCCTTTACAGTATTCTGTGGGAAGACACCCTGGCATATTCACCTCAAGACCCTGTCACAACCCCAAGTTACTGAGTGTAAACGTGAAGGGAAAAATAACTTCCTTGTTACTACAGTTTGGAGGACTGTAATACAACTAGCAGGCAGCAATCCAGACATATTTTATTCACACCACAGTGATCTATAATTCTCTTCTTGGTTTTCCATGATATATATATTTTGTGTATTAAGTATAACGGTGTCACCATTAAACCTCTATGTCATATATTTGCCACTTCATTCTACTGTTGATAGCAGTGGCAAAACAAGATATAATTTGTCTTAGTACACCCACTGCTATTTTAGATACAGTAAAAAGTGTAAATGATAATGTTTTTATATTTATCTGTGACACTGTATGTTTGGCCATCCTAAAATCTGTAAACCTTTTTCTGTTAACTTATGATATACAGCTACAGACCATTCTGGATATAGTTACAGACTTCTGTATCTGCAATGGAAATGATCCTTTTATCAGGTGAATCCCTTTGTTCTAAAGGAATATTTAGACATGTTCAAACAAGGAAAGCAATATTTAACAGTTAATTGTTGTACTTGGAATTTTGCTTGCAGTACTTCCAAGAATACTTACACCCTATCTATTAAAAATTTATACTCTTTGAAATTCCGTAGTCATGGAGGTTTTTTGAACTTAAATATTGCATTTACCATGCAGAGCTTTCTATAACTTAAATACACAAATTATTAACAAGTTAAGCCATAAAATTAATATTTTAGAAAATAAATAATATTTTTTTTCATGAAGTTCCAATTCAGAAAAATCCTAAACAAATTATACACCAGACATAACAAAAATATAGTAAGGAGGAAGGGAAAAGAAAAGATAATTTCCTAAATTATAGTGAAGTGTTTCACTGATTGAATTACAGGAAAAGGAAGATATACAGGATAGGAAAGAAAGACTTTGATTTTTTTGGACCAAAGATAATCTAGAGTCATGGGCTTACTATTCCATTGGCTTGTTTACAGATAAAGAGAAAGACTTGACTAAAATATCACCCCAAAATCTTGAAAGAAACCTCTTCAAAAACCCTCCAGAGCTTGTAAAGAGAAGAAGAGAAGAGAAGAGAAGAGAAGAGAAGAGAAGAGAAGAGAAGAGAAGAGAAGAGAAGAGAAGAGAAGAGAAGAGAAGAGAAGAGAATCAATAAAACACATTTAAACAAAAAGCTTAATGAAGGGGTTTTTTTAATTTTAGAACTTTGTTCCATTACCTGCTTAAAAGTCCAATATTTTCCAGCTCAAATTGGAGTTGAGAATTTTTTCAAAGTCTGAGTTATCTAAAAACACTTGGACACACTATTTCTGAAGACATTTAATTGTGCATTGTTTTGATTTTCATCCAAAAAGTAGTGATCTGTTCCTAGTATTTCTGCTACCTGAAGTTTTAGGAAATCACTGTGAAGCTGCCCAACCAATGTCATGAGCTGCCAGTGTATAGAGAGCTACATCTTTTTACAAATGTTAATCTGAGCTAAAGGCTAAAAGTAATGGGGAAATAGTCTAACCTTATGTTCATTTATGCTTGATGGCCAAGAAGACCAATGGTTTTTTGGCCTGCATCAGGAACAGTGTGGCCAGCAGGACTAGGGAGGTCATCATCCCCTTATACTCGGCACTGGTCAGGCCGCACCTCGAGTGCTGTGTCCAGTTCTGGTCCCTCAGTTTAGGAAGGATGTTGAGATGGTGGAGTGCGTCCAGAGGAGAGCGACGAGGATGGTGAAGGGGCTGGAGCACAAGCCCTGTGAGGAGCGACTGAGGGAGCTGGGGTTGTTTAGCCTGGAGAAGAGGAGGCTCAGGGGAGAACTTATTGCTCTCTACAACTGCCTAAAGGGAGGTTGAAGTCAGGCAGGAGTGGGGCTCTTCAGTGACAGAACGAGAGGACACGGTCTCAAGCTTCGCCAGGGGAGGTTTAGGCTTGAGATTAGAAAGAAGTTCTTTACTGAGAGGGTGATTGGCCATTGGAATGCACTGCCCGGGGAGGTGGTGGAATCACTGTCCTTGGAGGTGTTTAAGGAAAGATTGGATGAGGCTCTTAGTGACATGGTGTAGTTGATGAGTAGATGTTGGTGTTGGGTCATAGGCTGGACTCGATGATCTCAATGGTCCTTTCCAACCTTGTAATACAGTGATACAGTGATACTGTGATACTATAATTTTATTATCTTGTCACTAATGAATAATGTTATAATAAAATATGGATTTTTCTTACATTTATGTAGAATTCCTTTTGCAAAAATACAGATATTTTTGTGGTCCTACATGATATGCATAGTCTACTGCATGTAGATTTTTCAAAAGATAATTTGTTCTTATTCTCCATAACATGTTTTCCAGATTTTATTTAAGGTTTAGTAAGTAACCAATCTCTACTAATCAGTTGTTATAAATTCAGTGGAAATTAAGATTGTTTCACTGATAGTTATACTAATGTTGGAATATGTTTTCACGAGTACTAGGGTTTTTTGGGTTTTGACTTGGAGAGACTCACACCTTGTACTATTAAGATTCTCTAGGTATACATAGGGTGGTGAGGCCACACCTCGAGTGCTGGGTTCAGTTTTGGGCCCCTCACTACAGGAAGGACACTGAGGTGCTGGAGAGTGTGCAGAGAAGGGCAATGAGGCTGGTGAGGGGGCTGGAGAGCAAGCCGAGGAGCAGCTGAAGCAGCTGAAGTTGTTTAACTCGGAGAAGAGGAGGCTGAGGGGAGACCTCATCACTATCTACAACTGCCTGAAAGGAGGTTGTGACAGGGTGGGTGCTGGGCTCTTCTCACAAGTGACAAGTGATAGGACAAGAGGAAATGGCTGCAAGTTGTGCCAGGGGAGGTTCAGACTGGACATTAGAAAGGATTTCTTTACTGAAAGGGTGGTCAGGGATTGGAACAGGGTTCCCAGGGTGGTGGTGGATGTCATCGTCCCTGGAGGTGTTTAAAAGACGGGTAAATTAGTTTCTTAGGGACATGGTTTAGTAAGGACACAGGCACGATTGGACTCAGTGATCTGAGAGGTCTCTTCCAACCTCATGATTCTATGATTCCAAGTGAAAAGAAATTCGTTGATTTTGAGGAGTTTAGTTTACGATTAAATTCTACCATTCTATCTAAAAGCACTGGTAAACTTGGATTTCAGAATAAATTAATAAAATAGTCTTCAATCTCTACTGTTAAATACCCAGAGATTCAGCAGAGAAATTAACATAGATAAGACTTTCACAAATTCATTTCCTGAATTGTAAAATTCTCTTTTATTCACATGTGTTTAAAAATAACCTTTAGTAAGAATTTTCAGTGTGCTTGGACAATTGACAATTTGTTTACAAAAATAGTGAAATCTATTTCAAATAAGGTCTGGAATTAGTGAATGAATAAATAAAGAAATTTTATTTCAGTTTCTCAAGATACAGAGAGTATAAGTTAAACATTAAACCAGGTGGAAGCACAGGAGATTCAAAGAAGTAAAACACACACCTATTCACTTCTGTTGTAGGATTTAAAACTAAAGTTTAAAAATGTATCAAGATGAAAATCAAATGCATTTTTTTAAAAAAGGAAGAAAAACTATGTGATAGTGAAATAATTTAAAAGGGAGAATAAAATACCATGAATTAAAATCATCCTTAAACGTGATAGTTAAATTCAAAATTCAAGACTATATCCTCACCAGAAAATTAATTTGTGTGGTTTTTGTTTATTTCAGATTTGGAATTTAGTAGTTCAAAAGCAAGTGATACACTAGATGTTTAAAAAGCAACACATTTGTGTATTATCATGTAAGACTATATATAAAACACAGAAAATATTATTATTTAATAGCCTAGAATCTCGACTACTCTGTTCTGGGGGATTATTCCAGGCTTTTGGATTGTGTTTTTTAATTTTTTGGGGAAGCAACTATGACTAAGATTTTAATCAGAAATGAACTCTTTTTTTCTTGCAGAATATATCGGAACCAGACTTCAGGTAGCCACTGTAGACTCTATACACAAAGATATGGACATTCTCACTCTGATTCTTTTGGCCAACACCAACTCCATTCTATGTTCCAAGAACAACAATGTTAAAAAAGAATTATTTGGAAGTTCAGAAAAGTACTTTATGTTTCTAGCAACAGTCTTATGTCCTTATTTTCTGCATGGAAGTCATTGTCCAGAAGAAATGTCAATCTACTTTCTGCATAAATATATTATTTATTTATTTATTTATTTACATCTTAAAGATGTGGAAGACAAGACATAAAAGCCTTTGGCCTAGGTGATGGTCTAGATGAAGAGGCAATAAATAAGAAAAGTAAAAAAAAAATCACTTTGTTGCCATCACATAGAAAATATTGCATGACCATGGGTACTAAATAGACACTTAATTCCTTAATGTCTTTTCAGATAGGATAATAGTCATATCACACCAGAGAAATTAATTTCTCTTCTACATTTTTCCTTTATATTTGATATTTAAAATGGGTTTGTGTTTAAATAACCCTGTCTTAGTCCAAATCATTCTGGCTTCCTTAATGTGAGTTCACATCGGAACATGTTAATACCTTCCCAAATGCTTGTATGGTATCAGTTTTGCAAGTTGCATGTTTTGAGCTACTGGCATCAGAGATGGGCAGTTGTAATCATCTCAGGCTGTTAAAATAGATTAAGTTAATAAAGAAACTGCATGCATAGTCTCAATTTTAGCCCAAGAAGTATTTCTGTTGAGCCTTTAGTAGCCAGGAAGATCCATTTAGCAAAAAGAATGCCCTGTTCTTTGCCTTTCTCCTGTCCCATAAACTCATTCTGACATTATAGGAAACTGAATCTTTCCTTTAATGGAAGAGATATACGTACAGATGTAAGTATAGAAGCCTTTGCACTATGAATTTATTCGCACAACATCATCAGGGAAAAAATGATGTCATTGTCTTACCAGACCCAGTGAAAGCACTTATCTGACATCTTTACAGTGCTTCAAGGGACTCTGTGAGTGAACAGTTTCCTTCAGGCTTTATTTTCTATGAAAAAAACAGAGTAATGATCAGGAGACGTCTCCAATGAATCCTTCATAGATATTTCTTCTCCCTCTCTTTCTTTCTTAATGTGCACATACTGAAGGCACAATTGGATCCTACAATCAAGCGGACAGGATAAGTTCATCAGTTCACTGGTAATAACACTACGATTAGCAACACTCATTTCTCATTAATGTGCCAGCCTGTTCATACTCAGTTGGAAAGAATTACTTTTCTGAAAAATATCTGTCCCGGTGTAAACTAAATATTACCCCTTTTAGAATTCAAAATCCTCCAAATAAGGTAAAGTTTTAAGGCCATCATATTTGTATTACTACTTGAAAATCTTGTTGCTACACAAAAGTTCATCTGTTATACTGAGAAGTCTGGAGAGAAAAAAAGAAAAATAAAAATGTGTATTTTTATATTTTACACTGCATTCAAACTACTAATAAAGTAGAATAGTGGCTTCAAAGGACATGGAAAAAATACATATCAAAAAAAGGCAAACTCACTAAATAAATGCAAGAAGGTAAGAATTTCATGCCTAGGGCACAAGCTAGGTGTATAGTGTGAAAACAATGGATTTTAGAGACAAATCTGGAAGATAACGCAGATGATTACTGCAGGATAGTTACAGACAAAACCCTACAATATTGTAGGCATTCATCTTGTTTTTTATTTTCTATCATACCCTGAGGTTTATTTGTTTTAGCTGTGGGTCTAATCTGACAGGGGTTTTTGTCAAAAATAAAAAAGAGATAATAACAAAATCATGTCTTACATAATTTCAGTTCTGCAAATGTTGTCTTTTTCAGTTCCCACTTTGTTTTGCCACTTTGTCTTAGCCTCATTATATTTTATATTTCTTCCTTACTTATCTTATTTTTCTTCTTTTCTAATATATTTTGTGTTATTTATTTTTTCCATTAAACCTCACAATTTTCATACTTGATTCCTCAGTTCCTCTCTCTCTCTCTCTCTTTTCAAATTAACTGAGGTTCTTAATGTGGAAACTATGTATGGTTCAGTTACCACACAGAAAAAGGCAGAAAAATGATAATTTGTGTTGCCAATTTTATGTCCTTTCTCCTTAGCTTTCAGCAGGCTGTAATTTAGTTCATCAGCTATGAGAACATAGTGTGATAAGATATTTTCTAGGTGAATTTAGCCACCGCATGTACATTAGACACTGACAATGATTTGTCAGTCTGAACTAATAGGTGGCTCTACCATTTCCTAAAGTACAGAACAAGATGCAAAATTTTCATAACACTGTAAAGAAGTTCTGTGATAATTTTGAGTTTTCTCCTGGGTCTGCAGACAAAAAACATGTAATCAACATCATAAAGGATCTGAAATCAGACAGAGACTATGCTAGAGCCAGAGAAATGTAGACAGACTGGCTTAGAAGTGAAAAAAAAGTGAGTGTGGTGAAAAAAACTAAAGACTTTATTGACTAAAACTTGTCAAAATCTGGAAATAAACATTACTTTATTGTACAACTATTGTATAAAATTATTCTGAAAATAGGTGGATGTTGATTTGTCTAGTTGTGCTATAGTATTTAGTGGTGTCTACTACACACTTTAATAATGTGGCTTACAGTTTATAACTATATCAAAATGGAAAAAATTACGGTATAATAACTTAGGAACTGAATGGGAAAAAGAATAATTTTCCAGTCAAAACTCAGGAAAACCACACTTTTTCCTCCCTTAAAGACTTATAAAATAATTTAAGAGAATCGTTCATTTCTAGATAACAAAATTTATCAAAAATATTTTCCATTAGCATACTGAAAAAGAAGAAAATTTAGAGAAAATCTTATGAATTCAGTTGTTTTGGAAAAAAATTATTTTACTTTTTTTTTAAAAAATAAGTAATAAATAAACTCCAACAAAAATCTAATAAAAAATCGCTTTTCCTGTAAAGAAACAAAGCAAACAAAAAAGAAAAAATCCAAATAAAATACTACATTATTTAATTAATAATAATTCATTAGATAAGTAGGTTTATTTTGTTGATAATTGTACCTGTCTTATAGCTAAATGATTTATCAGTGGCTTAGTGTGATTGCAAAAATTGGGGCAGTTGAGTGATTATGACCAGTTCCATATGTTTTTTAGAGCAGTATCAGGTAAACTTGACTTTTTCAGGATTTACCATATGCTCTGAATGACTATGAATATGCACATACTTTGGGTACGAGGTTTCTCAAATCACTGTGGTACACAACCCTAATACTTTCTAAAATGAGAGTTATCAAGTTAAGATAATTTCATTTTGTTAATAAATATTCAAGATATTGACTCATTTTTTCCGTAAAAGTGAAACAGTTGTTCACTGCTTGAAAGTTTTCTGAATGTATTTTTCAGTATATTGATAATATCACAGTATCACAGTATCGTAAGGTTGGAAGAGACCTTTGAGATCATCAAGTCCAACCTATGGCCCAACACCTATCATAGTTGTTTTGATCATCTAAGCGTATAAGAAAGGTTAGTTTCCAAAAAAACCCTATCATATATTATATCAGTGAGTAACTAAAATCTGAAACTTTTCTTTCTTCAGTGTATGGCATTTTTCAAATAATTTAATACTAGACAGAGTCCTTGGATTTTTGTTTACTTGATTGTAAAAGTGAAAGTCTGTAACACCGTGTAGACAAATAATGTGTAGAAATAACATTGGAACATTGGGAGTGTGGAATGTTAGATAAATGGTGTGGTACTTTTTAACACACTAAATATAAAAATTTATCAACTGTGTATTCATCCATCTGTAAGATACATGAGAAGGCTCCTCCACATGGGGTGGAAGAGGAAAGAAAAATACACATAGTTGAGACACAGCAAAAGAAAGTACCTCTCTTGCAGAAGCAGAAGTAAGATATATGGCTAAAAAGAGAAGTACAGTTTCCAGATTCTGATGTTCTTAGTCAAAGGTAGAAAAATATGGGAGGAATTATCTTTTAAATAGGCATGGTCTAATGAGAAAAGGTGGCTTTTGCTGCAGCCATTATGGATTAGTTGTTTGGGCTACAATGTCTGAAATCCTGAAAGTTCTAGTGTTAGTAACATTTCTAATAGCCTCGTATGTCTGAAAAAAGAGGGTCTAAAGGATGCATGATGGACTAAAGGATTGTTGCCTGAAAAATTGTTCAAAGATGTCTGAAGTGTCCTTCAGTGGTGTTTGGGCAATTTTTTCTTTTCCCTGGGTTCTGTGGTTATCCTGAGAGAAGATCCAGAGGGGCTGAAGTGCTGGGAGTCACAGACTTCTGACTCTGAAATGTTGAAGGAGTTTTTCTTGAATACTGAACCATTCACTTTGACAATGGGTGAGTTTTATTTCCTTTGGGACTGACCCCAGTCCATGGAAACTATTGTAATGAGGAGAAAGGCCTGCTGTAAAAAAGTTGTTTAAAGAACTCAGTAGAAAACAATGCCTGTAGGCTCCTGCTGTTGTCATTGAAAGATGAAAAGATGCTATGTAGTTCCAGGGTTGCAATGGTCTATACCACATTATCTGAGGTCCTGTAATGCCCTTCTTGTAGCCCTATAGATTCCGGTATATTCTTTTTTGATGACCTTATAATGCATACATTCTTGTTTTATGGTCATTGCAAATTCATTCTACAGAGAAGTGGTTCGCTCATGGGCATGCATGCATAATAGATTATATTTTTACAACTACTTTTCAATTATATATATTAATAATAATGATAATAATTTATAATAATATATAAAGATATATGATGACCGGGGAAGGACGGGGGAGGGAGATGGAAGCTTAGTGCGAGTTCTGCCAGAGTTGTGGAAGATTCAGAAAACCCGTGNGATGATGTGCAGGAGGAAGAGAGACAGAGGCATTCTTGAATCTTATCTCAACACCAAATAAGAAGTGGCCTTTAAACAAGGCCAGATCTATCACATACTTAATTTCCATATTTCTGGCTTAACATTCAAATGTTGTGTATTGGAAAACTTAGGACAAAATCCTATTAAACCAACAGTAACTTTAAAAGTTTTCTAGAATTAAGTAATCATTAACTTTAGTTAGACTAGAATTAAATGATCTTTAAGCTTTATCTTTTTGCCCAGAGAAGTCATGGACACCCCATCCCTGGAGGTGTTCAAGGTCAGGTTGGATTTATATTTGCTGGGAAATTCCTCACACAAGCTCCGTTACAACATACCACTGTAATATCACAGAAACTGGAAGCAATACTTGACAATGAAGATTATTGCTATTTAGGAGTCCAGACAAACTCATAAAACCAGTATCATAAATATATTAACAGATGCATACACCACCTACAGCCAATGAAAAGCAAAATAGTCATCTTTCATTTGTATCCTAGCTTCTTACCTGATACCAAGAATCAGATTACTGTAAGAGTTATTTACATTTGTCTCACAGAAACACAAAACTCTGTTTAAGGAGTCTATTCAAGGTGAATCTGAGGGAAATTAAAAGACCAGGAACCTCATATGAGCATAGCAAAAGAAGTTTGAGGTAAGATTTTTTGTAATATTGGCTGTGTAACAGGCAAACAATCAGATTCCAAAGTGACCTTTAATAACATATTTTAGCTTGATATTTTAAACAGGCAATTTGTACTTCCCTTAGAAAAGACAGTCTGAAGAATTTAAAGACAAAGACTTCTACAATAGAAATCTTTCCATTAAATTAGATTTTGATCCTCGCATTAGGTCCTCAGTCTGCAGAAATAGTCTCTGTTTGATGTGTTCCCAAACTTTCATTCCTGCCAGAAAAACTAATGCAGACTTTAACCCTATGTTTATTGGGGTCTTCTTTTAATTAATGAGCCAGATCATAAAGGTATTATCTTCCCCTACCTTTTAACAAACATGCAGCTTTTGGATATGATATCTCTGCAATTAACTTGTTATTCATTCGTGTGCTAGTTGACTATAGCCCTAATATGCAATCTATCATTGACAGAATAAGAAAACAGACCAATATTAGTCTTTTTTTCTGTGAGGATGAAAGAAAAGGGGAAAAATGTAATTAATTATATTGGACACTACCTACTCTTCACAACGGCTCCAACAGGTTCGTTGGGCTGCTGCCAGATTAATGAACATCTAGGATAAAAGTAGATGACAGAGATGCAATAAAGGCACTTTAGGTTTTGCATAAACTATCTACTCAACTCCATTTTTGTTACTGAAAGCAACAAAATATGTGGAAAAATACATATGTTCTTTTAAGAGGTTACAATGTCCTTCTTTTAGAGGAATTTCTTCAGTAAATCAGATAATGCATTTTTCTTAGGCAGAGATTTTCTTGTGAACCACAGAGTTCAGTCAGTCAGTAAAAAGAATTTCTTTTGAGTCCTAGAGATGAATCATTTAGCTATGTAATCACAGTTTTATTGCTATCTTATTTTTATCAAGAATTATCTATCAGTAGCACGAGTCAGACAAGATGAGTGTTCTGAAATTATGAGGAAATAAAAGAAGGAAGGAAAGCACCAGTGCTAAATATTATTATTAGTTTTTAGAAGATATAAAAAATTGGAACATGCTAAAAGGTGCATTTACATATAACTTATTTCTTCAGTACTGATACAAATTTTCCAGTTCACAAAATATTTTCATATCAAAAATTCCCTTTGTTCTTATCTCCCTCTTACACACACATACAAATACTCTCTCACACATGTTAAAATAAGTAACCACAAAACACGCATTTATACTTTTACCGTGGCTTACATCTCCGTATGGTATGTAGGCCTGAAATCCTGCTTGTTCCAGTGACTTGCTCTGAATGCTTCCAGTGCTTTATATCAGTTGTCAATGCTGGTAGGATATTAAATGTGATGCATTTTCTCATTCTTGAGGGACAGAATAACGATGAAGGACAGGAATCTACTGCAATGACTGGGAACAGGGACGACAGGCTTGCTGTCTTTAATGTTTTAAAAGAAAACACATTTCCTAGCAAAAATGAATGCTTTAAGGTGGGGTCAAGCATATCAAAACATTTTTGAGCCTCAAGGAACCCTTCTGAAAAATGTGGCAGACCTCAAGACTGATAATGAAAATTGATATTAACTGAGATTTATTTGATTAAAGATTTACTTATGAATTTCAGTGAGATTTACATCTGTTTGATTATTCTACTTTTTTTTCTTTCTTATGTCACATTTTCTCAAGGTTCAAGAAAATTCACAATGTGAAAGATCTTGTCTGAAAGAAGGAAAAAGATACAATAACAGTCTATGATTCTTTTTTCTAGATTCTTTTTTTGTTGAGTTGTGTGAGGGAAAGTGTTAGGAGACTGGTCCACTGAAGTATCTAGTAAAAATAGTTTCAACGCAGACTTTAAAATAAAGTGAATTGCAAAATTAACTTAAACGCTTATTTCATTTTATTGGTTTTGATTGAATGAGTAATGTGGCAGCCCATGTATTTCAAATTGAACAGCTTTTATTCATATGCATTATTATTTTATCAGCTTTTTAAGTAGGTAATGGATTTTTAGGCACATTATTCTGTACTCACTAGAAAATTAGTATTGTGTACAAAGACATGCAATACTTGCATTAAAGCATTTCTGAAGTTTTCTTAAATAATGTTTTTAAATTCAGAAGAAAACATAGGTAACAAGAATATAGAAACCTAGAAATGAGATAGGGCAAAGATCCTTCTCATTCTGTTTTCTATCTCCAACAATAACATCTCTGTTCGAAATTGCTCTGGATAGATAGTTCCCGTGTCTGCAGCCCCTCAGGTAATTCAATCATATATTTAATCCACAAGCACAGCATTCACATCAGTGTTGGGACATAATCCAGCTTCAGTTGACTATAATTCAAGGAAGGTTTAGACATTTATGTAAATTATGTAAACACGAATGCTTGATGTTGGCAGGTATTTACGCTTCAGACACGTGAAATTTTACTCTAAAGAGTACAAATCAGTCAACAGATGCCTTAGGTATGAAGAAATGAGTCTTTCTCATCTTAGGGTCACATGTGACCCAATTATTTCTCCTCTTTGTCTGTAGGCCATGTTGAGGTGTTCTATGCTAAAAAATTAACCGGTGTAACAACCTCCAAGTAACTGCTTTAAGTCTGCAGCTGCATGCTTTCACGTAGCACTTTAATATACATAAACCTTAGCATACAATTCCAGATTTTAAGTTCTTTGTGGTATTTCTGCTTAATATCTCAGCGTTCCTTTGTTTTGATAATATCTTCCAAACTTATGGCATAAAGAAAAGTAATCTTTCATTGTTAATCTTAAGTCAGTAACATGAAAATATTAAGCAAGATATGTCCCAAAATAAGTACTTAAAAACTTCCAGCAGACATTTTCTTCTAGTATGATATTTTTATAACACAAATCATGGTTGTTTCCAGTTCCTCAATTTTGATAATTTTATGCATTTTACATCCTTGTGCCAATCCCCATATTCAAAGCCCTGACAATTTCCCATGAGGAGCCACATTAAATGTTTGAGTAGTACGTCATTCTTGTCTAGAAAATAAACTAACTCTTACAAACTAGTGTGAACTTTGGTTTTAAAATCCACATAGAATTTTATGTTTGGGGTTTTTCCGCTTACCTCTCTGTGTCATTCTTTCAACATTATTTTCAAGCATCCCATAGCATTTCAGCTGGACCCACAGATCTGCACTTGCATGACTCTTTCCTTTATATACACACCTTTCTCTGCCCGTACCTTTTTCCTGTACGTGTAAATTCTGAAATGTCTGATGTTTTAATACTCTCCAGTTATATTCTTCTGTCATGGCATCATCTTCAGCTTGACACACTTAGCAAAACTAGTTGTTATTGACCTGCTATGTCATGTGGCCCTTCTTTCAGAAGATATTATCAAATTACTTCTTCCACAGTAAATCCTATATAGCTGTTACTGTTCTCCTATTCACATTGTCAGTCTTGTCCATTTTAAAGTGTTTTGCCAGGCGTAAAACGCCTTAGATTTTCTAAAGTATTTCATTTGTATTCCTCAATGAATATTATCCCGTTATTTACATTACCTTCTTAAGTGATATCCTCCTCAATATTTAGCTAAATTTTCAAGCCCTTTTTCCACTTGTTTTCCGTAATTTTTGATGTATTTTAATAGATTTTTAATTGAAATAAATTCTAAGCCTCTTTTGCTTCAGTTCCACAAATTCTCTAGCTCACTTAGTTTTAAATTGAGAGCACACATATGAGAAAGTAAAATTATATAACATTTCAGTTAATATATGTTTGGGAAGTATTCAGAATCTCATCTGTTTCTTTTGAAAACTAGTTATATACCAAGCTGACAGTAGGATGGAATAACAGTAACATGCTGAAATATTCTCATTGATGATACAGTGAGTACACATATAATGTGTGCTTACTTCTGGACTTGGCCTATGACTGAGCATATTTTTAGGTGAAAATTTTATATTTTGTTTTTCTATTTATATCCATATTCTATTTTAGATGTTTCCATACATCACTGGAATTAGGCATCTCATATTGGCTGGTCTTATATCCTTACTTACTTCTCACTGATCATAAGAAAATTCTCATTATTATTTGGTTGAATGATATAAGAACATGGAATACATATACCATTGGTAACAAATAAATAAATCTCCTGAAAGATAAATAAGTGCTATTTTTGTTTCCTTAAAGGAAATGTGTATAGCTGACATAAAAATAGCAGTAGGCAAAAAAGCCACCTTATTTTGTCTACTGATAAAATACAGTCTTCACAATTTACCATGGTGAACATATGGAGGTAGGTTTACCTAGATACGACCTGTTGCATGATGTTTCATCAGATTTTGCCTGCTTTCAAGCAGTATTTGATATAAAAACTGTCAACTATGAAAGGATATATTTTTTTGTCGTGTGAGTGATAGCTCTGGAAGAGTTTCACATTGAAAACACCACCTGCTCATGAAGGCATAATTCAGACTTCTTGCAAATGTATAAAACCCACTGATGTAGATGTACGATGTATCTTGTTGTGACTGTCACATCATTCACATTTTAAATGTCAAACCTGTCATGTTTCTTGATTGAAGTACTCTTAATATAAGATTCCTGATTTTTTTGTGTTTTTCAGTCGAGACAAGGCCATGCCACTGAATAGCTAGCTTTTGAAAGCATTACCTAGAGAAAATAGTTAACGAGTACATCTCGTACCACGGTCTGCATGTATTGCCTCTACTTATATGCTTCAGATGAGATAAATTTCTACTATGTCTTTTAAGCCTGCCTACAACGTGGTCGAAAGGACACAATACAGTAATTTTTCAATTGACCACAAAACAGGCTTGAATTGAGGACATTTAGTCAAGGCATAGAAAAGCATATTGCTTGTTAGTTTGTTGTTGAGTTCTGTCTTTTTCTATCTATCCTTAACTTTTACTGTTACAATAAGATTCAAATATAAATATTTAAAAATATGAAAGTGAAAATAAGGGGGTCCACTGTCACTTTTTGACTTGCTAAAAAAGGATATTATATGTTCCTGGGCAAGCTGTAAGGAGGAAAAAAAAAAAAAAAAAGACAAGAAACTCAAAGGAAGGTAAAAATTACTGAAGTACTGCAGAGAGCACGTAAACTATGGTAGGTAAAGACAAGTGTGGTGGAAGAGCTTAGGAAATTCAAGGGTAAATTTAAGGTATAAGCCATTGGAGGAAACCTATGGATTCAAGACAGCTATTATACATCAAAACCAGTTATTAAATCAGTTATAGCAATGGAGGTTCTGAGGTTCAAATTAAAGTTTATCAACTCCTCTGCTTATCAGATAGTTTGTTATATATGCTTCTTATGTTGAAATTCTTCAAAGAATAGCAAAGTCATAATTTTAGCCCATACCTTTTTTGCCCTTTCTCTGTGCTAAGGGATGCTGTAGGCAGACACAGCCTCTAGCAGCTGCAGAACCAAGATTTCCTCCCACCATGGCACAGGGTCTCTGTCCAGGCTTCAGGACACGGCTGCCACTTCCTTGCTTGCAGGTTCAGCCAGCAGCCTGTATCACAACGAAACATACATACATACATATGCACACAGCTCCAATTACACATATCGTCACAGACACAGCTCTGCCTTCAGCATCACCCACGTGCGGTGTTCACATAACACAAGTACAGACAATCAAATGTCTCTTGGTTGACTGGTCAGGATTGAAGGCCTCTAGTGCAAGCATGCATACACATGCTCACACACTTGCCATACACACACTCTCCAGAATCACAAGCACATGTACATTCACAGATCGCCTGAGTAGTAGTAGTGCTCCTCTGTTCATCTCATACCTGTGCCCAGATCCTGGGATCCCCTACCTGCCCCACAGATCCCTACATCACACACAAGTCCCTCCTGGTTCTCACCAACAAACAGATATTTGTCTCACAGCCACCCCACACTCATGGGTTCTTCCAAATACTGGCACAGACCCACTGCTGGCCTGATGCTCCTGCCCAATACCAAGTTTAGGGGAAATATAACTTGTCTTCCATCCCAACAGCCAGCACCAGGCACCTGGCACTCAGCCCCTCATTCGCCGTGGTCACACTGTCCCCCTGTAGTTGGTGCTCAGGACATATATTGCTTTTACCCAGCACCTAAGACTGAGTCCTCAACCTGTTCAACTGTTGTCCCTGAGATCCCACCAACTTCAGATGTTGACACCAGTATGCCAGAGTACTTGCGTCTCCATTTAACTTAAGTGTCTGGCCCCAAATCCACTCTCGCTCTCAGCAACCGGCACCTCATCCCTACAGAATCCTCACAGGAGATAAAAGAGGTGGCATGGGGAGCTGTATCACAGGATTTAAGGAGATAACAGGTGCAGAGCTGTGTCAAACAATCCTGCTGACCGGCCAGTCTCCACAAAACTGGACTCTCTTATACACAACCCTGTGTGTCTCTTACCGCTTCGCTCCTCCCCGACCCCTTCCTCCGCACACTTCTTCCTAAATTTTGCATAGTCACACTGACATCCCATATCCCTGTGTTCTTGTCACCCTCTTCTTATGATTGACAAAACCCAGCCTATTCCTCTCCAAAACTGCACCTGGAGTTTCTTAATGATCCACTGTTTGGTGACTGGAGACTTTGTCCTTGGCACTGTCTCTGCAGACGCTTGTCTATCATCTTTATGTCTCGGTGTCTTCTTGTTTCTCACTTCCTCCTTTACTTATTACCCACTTAACACCAAAGAGGTCCTTGATGGTGTCACTTTTATGAAACAGATGTTCTCACCTTCCACATATGTTTGTATTCTGCCTCTGTAGATTTAATTTCTTTCATGCCTAATAAAACCTAAAATACATTCTTTCACATCTTGATCAGGAAAATTAGTTAATATTTAGTAATAGTGACAACAATAACGATGAAAATAATAACAGCAACAACAACAATAGGAATATTAAGAAAACTAATTCAGAACAACTTCTAGAGAAACTGCTAGTGAAATCCTGTCTCTCACAAAGTCACTGACAGCTTTGCCATTGGTTTTATTAGTGCTATGACTTCAAACAACATCTTCTGCATGGAGTGTTAATTAAATGCTTCTGGGCTTGGAGAAAACAGAAGAAAAATAGTAATATAAACAGCTATGTCTTGCTGGGCTGACAAGGTTTTGCGTCAAAACTTCATATTTTTTCTTTCTTCGCCCTTCAAAGTAATCTTGCATTTTCACAATATATTGCATTTTAATTATTAACTCAGTTCGATTTCTGGACCATTTAAACAGAAAGTTTTATTTTCATATATCTTGTGGTTTTCTTACACTAATGTCCAATCAGAAAATTAGTTGGAAATACTGCTGTGTAGGAGTGCCTTTTTTTTTTTTCTTACTTGGAGATACTTAGAAGGTAAATTGGAGAATGCCCTTCTGCAGCTTCTGTGACTCAGGAGCTACAGGGTGTCTACAACATGAGGCTACTGTCTGTCACTACTGTCCTATGTTGAAGGAAGGTTGGGAGGGTGGATATCAGAGTGTCCTTCACTTTCATTGAGCAAAATGAGGTCAGCGGTATCACTTTCACACAAGGTAAAGATAATGCTGCTAAGCCAAAGGAAATACATGAGTTGGTTGGTATCAAAGGGGATTCTTGTTAGTAAGGTGAGTAGTGTAACATGCCCAGGAGATTCCCCGCTGCATTTAGATTGTTAGAGATAATAATAAATGGTGCTGCTGTCTTTGGATTTCGCCCCGCAAAAACTTCTTTTATCTTTGTTTCCATTTCTGACTGAGGCTGTAATTTATGCTATTGTCATTGTTGGACTGGGGTTTACTTTCCCACCACATTACATCTTTTGTGTTCAATGAAAATGCAACGCACAATATAAAGTTAGAAGCAAAAGCAGATTCAGATCTTGATTCCTGTGGTGCAATTTACTTACCAACAGGCTTGCTCAAAAATAGATAAAAGAAGTAGGTCTTTTTTTTAAATGCATAATTAATCAGCAGTTTCTACTGCCAGAAGGCATCACTAAGGCAAAGAATTTTTGAGTTAAAGATACTTCAAGTTTTTTTGAGAGCAAATTAATATTTCATATACTTTTTAAAAAATATGAAACTTCTCCTTAAAGCATAAGTCAGCCATTTAATTGGTAAAAGAGGAAACTCCTTATGAAGGTAAATTACTTCTTACTTGCCTGTAAAGGATCTTTCTAACCTTTGTATTGTTTGAATGATACTGATTACCATTGAAACAATATTCTGTCTTTAAAATGCGGCTTTTAGACAGATATCTAGTCAGATAACACAGTATTTCCTAGCTTCTAGGAAAGCCTTGCAGAAAGTGCATATAAAGACCAAATCAGTGTAGACTGATTTTAAGCAATATTTAAATTTAAAAGTGTTTTATATTAAAATATATCACCTTTTTAGGTTGCAAAATTCTTCTGCTTCCGATGCCAGTGGTTATAAGATACTCCAGTGGAACTGGAACCAATATTCTAGTGATTCCAATTAAATTCAAGCTCAGGCTTTTAAAATCACAACCATGAAGATAAATCAAATTGTACAAAAAGATAGTTCTGTCTTTGTTTTCATGAAAAGGCAAGTCACAATAGATAACTGCATTCAACACACTTCAGAAGTCCTCAAGGTTTTAATTATCGAAGACCTCTTGAAGTGGAGTACAGAATACGTTTTCATCTGATGCCAGTTTTGTTGTGAACTCAGCAGCTTGTTCTTATCTTGACTGGTTAACTCTGTGAAGGTGGAAGGCAGATGTATTTGTATACGTACAGTGCAGAATGATTAAGGATTCTGTGGCCTCTGTCTTAATATTTTATTTAGTTTTGGTTGGCCAGTGTTGTGATCTCTTTTCCTTTGCCTTCAGTGGAAATTTGTGAAAGCGTGAGATGAACAAAAATGCAAAAATATTTTTCCGTGAACTACACAATACAGTTAGGTCAGTGATGACAATGAGACTGAGTGGTACTTGAAAATATTAAAGAAAATTTCCCTTCTCCTTAGTTAAAAGCAATATAAGAACATGGAAAAAGACAAGACTGTCTAAAAAAACCAGAATTATGATGTTATTATTTAAAATAAGATACAAAATTACATTATCTATGTTATATTAAAATTATATTGCATATTGAGCATTATGTATTCATATTATATATTATACATTATCTGCTATTTATTATATATAATTATATTATAAATATTACAGTTATTATACACTGTGTATTGTACTATTACATATATTTCTGTCACTCATCTATATTCATAAACTACAGGGGCAGAAGACATCATTCAATCTCCATAAAAGGTTCATGTTAGGGATGATCCTTAACTCAAGACAATAAAAAGTGATAAACAGGCATTCAATTCTTTGTCACTTTTATTAATTCAGACTGAAAATTTGCTACCTCTACCAGACAGTATTGGAAGTAAGGAAAAACCACTACCTGAAATTTTAAGTCAATCCCTTTCAAAAGGAAAGGAAATGAGCTGAAAGTATAGGGAATAAAGATAACATTTTGTTACTGATTGTTGGTACTTACTTGCAGTTACTCTTGGAGGTGTACAAATTATGTAAAGATTCACTGCTGAAAAAATTTGTTGTAAAGAGGATCACTAGTACCTTAATTGTAAAGGTATTTACCGGCACTTCTGGAGTCATGCTTAGAAAACTTGCATATCATACCTCTTCAAGTTACTAAAGTTTCCACCAAAAGAAATTTTCAAAGGGAATTTCTTTAGTTTGGCAAAAGGTGTAGCCACTGGAAAAAAAAAAATAGATTTGATTGATTGTGCTCATTCTGATGCAAACAGTAGATGTTAAAATCACTTCCCATTCATAAAAATCTGTGGACTTCACTGTCAGCTCCAGTGGAAAATTTGGCTCTTGTGTAAATAAATCATGAAGAGCTTGATTTCCTTTGTTTTCTAATCCTAGAGTCTTAAATTGCTTTTCATATAAAGAAGATTTGAATATAGTGCTATATTTGAATGTAAGGTGTTTTACTGTTGAGGAAAATCATTCGTTAAGTATGGCAGCTTAGTGTATGGCATCTTCCATTCTCAAAAAAGGAAAAAACCAAAACAGATTATTGCAACTTTTTTGAATAGCAATTGATCAGAAACTTATAAGAAAAGATAAAAGCAAAGGTGAGTATAGGTCATTGGGCCCCAGACTTGAGGTTTTCAGTCAAAAAATCTTCCTTGTTTCCCTTTCCAGAGGAAAAAACCCATATGTTCCAATGCCTTTACCTCATCTCAATTTCCACTTTAAAATATGATCACTTTACCAATCTAAAGAATTTGGAGTTTATGAATATCATAGAAAATCACCTATCTGTGTTCTATTACTCAGTCATTATTTAGCATCATTCGAGTCAGGTTTTCAAAACATCTGACTTTTCAATTTTGTGAGATGTTTGTTCTTTTTTTTTTTTTTTTTTCCAGAAAGCTCATAATTTAACTCATTATGTTCTTACTTAGATTTCTCTCCTTTAATCTAGCAATATACACATAATTTTATATCTAAAAATTCTTATTAGGAAAATAAAATAGCATGAACTAATTATGATTAGTTCTCACTCCTAACTATAATCAAAATAAAGTGAAGGTCTGGTTAATATTTTAAATTTTCCTACAGTCTAGGAAGCAATGGCTATAGCATTATATGTTGTCCTTTGTTGTCCTTCTGAATTGAAAATCACCAAGATTAATTAAACTGGACAGACTTGTACAAAGGATAAATATGCTGGGTACCAGGACTGCCATTCCAAAAGACCTCTATAAACTGGAGGGATGAACCAACAGAAGTCTCGTGAGTTTCAACAAAAGTGAATTCCAGATTCTGCACTGGGAATGGAACAACAGTGTGCATCAATATAGGTTGACCTCACAGGCTGAAGTTTTGCTGAAGAGAAATTCAGAGTTGTAGGGAATGACAAGTTCAACATGAGTAAACATTGCACTCTTGCTAGGGTGAGTGTACGTGAACTGAATGCAGGCAGAGTGCAGCAACAACCACAAAGCCACAGATAAAATGAAAACTAAATTTATACCCATTACCTCACAATCTGGGGCAACTCCAAAACTAGTACCTGGGCAGAAGGAATCTAAATGGTAACACAGGCACTACGGAGTTTGGTCCTAGCTCAAAAGTGTGTGTCTAAACTTCCGCTTTGCCTGTATTTATCACAGGAAAGCAGAGTCTTTGATCTTTCTTGCAGCAGGGCTGGAATCTGACTCACATTTTATGGCCCTGAGTTTCACAGGGTTATGTTAGCTAAAAACAAAGGTTCTGCTTGTTAAACAGACATGACTAGGTAATGATTAGCATGATTTATGCATTTGTCTACATCCCATCTCACTTGAGCGTGTCTATGGTTCCTCCTGGCCAATCTTGTGTGGTATTCCCACAGAAGGTGAACTGGGGGGTGCTGCACTAGCATGAGCATAGCCAGAAGGTCAAGGAAAATGACTATTTCCCCTGCATAGCACCCATTAGGCTACTTCTTGGATACTGTGTTCACTTTTGGGTCCTACATTACAAGAAAGAGATTGACAGACTGGAGACGTTGCAGGGGGTAGACATGGAATAAAGGCAACCGGAACACATGGAAGCTGCACAAAAATTACTATCAAATGATATCAAAAGAGAGTAATAGAGATGTGCTTTCTTTGAGGTAACTCTTACACAAATAAAACTGCAGGAAACCATAATCATCAGTTCTGCATGCTCTGCCTTGAAGCAGCAGAACCCAGACAGCTTCATTCGCATATAAACAGTCTAAAGACAATTCGATCTATACTATCATGTGTGCGAAAACTTTGGAATATTATATGCTTGGTCATATTAAACAATCCCAGTATGATGGCTGAGAGATTTTCCCAAACTAGGTTCCTCTGTTTATTCTGCAACCTTCGAAACACAGTTTTCTGATATTATTTTCTTATGTGATTCCATGACTTAAGAACCCATCAAAACATAATTCCTTGATAGCACAACTTCTCAGATGTTTCTCAACATTTTTTAAAGATATTTAATCTTGGTAGGGTTTTCTAGAAGTGACTTTCTTGTAGCCCCATAGATTCTGATATATTCTTGTTTGATGACCTTATAATGCATAC
>VWPV01027929.1:0-15125 GCA_013389885.1 Geococcyx californianus
CCAAACAATTCTATGATTCTGTGCTTCACTGCTTGAATATGAAATCTGAGCTGTTTGTCTGCAGTGTAGTTCATGCAGGTAGAAAGTATTGCTTGGGTGTGCTACTTTCTAGGACTAATACTCCTGTAGCATAAGCATTCTATAACGTTCAAGGGTCAAATCCATTTCAAATAGTTAAAAGTACTGTAAGCTGGACTATATTATGTGCCTAGTGTGCTAGCAATATTGTTAACCAGTAAAGAATTTGATATATGACTCAGCATGTGTTCTCTGACAGGGAAATACCTAATTATTTGTTTTAAGTGATGCATCCTTTTATGGAGCCTGGACTTCTGATTTTTATTTCAGTCATACTGCCAATTAAAAGCAATCAAACTTCCTTCTGGCTTTTGTAGTGTGTGGATGAATCACTGTATTGATCTGACTCAGTGTCCTTTAGAGGTAGTATCACCTCCGTCATCTTATCAATAATTGGGGAACAACAATGTATATTTGATAAGAACAATGCCTTTCCAGTAAAACTGGAGACCTGAATTTATTCCATAATGAAGCCTGGACTCCACTTTTAAGTAGTTTGCTAGTGGAATTCCTCTTAAGGATATGGTCATTATTTTAAACTATGTAGGAAAGAATTTCTGAGTAGGAAGAAAAACAAGAATTCAAAAAATGAGTCAAGTGAGGTGAAAGGGCAAAGTTGCTTGCTGTTGTGGGTTTTTTAATTTTTTTTGAAGAGATAAAAGCAAAGCAGTGGAGCTTTTTGGGGGGAAGCTAGAAGGAAGGATGCAAGGCAGAAATAAGTGGAAAAACTCAATGGGTTAATTTGACCTAAAAAACTGGAAAGGAGACTAGGAGGCCTTCCAAAGGTACAGACCTTGACAGGGCTATGTAAGGTCTTCACCTTGGGATATGTCACAGTAACAGTCTAATATAAAATTTCTGCATTAGAGTATTCTGTATATATGAAGACTTCAGCTAATGTTAATCTGTGTACAAACTGGAAACTTTATTTCACAGTATCACAGTATTGTAAGGTTGGAAGAGACCTTTGATCATCTGGTCCAACCTATGGCCCATCACCTACACCTACTACCTACACCTACTCCTATTTGTTGGTTACACCATGTCACTAAGTGCCTCATCCAAATTCTCTTTGAACACCTCCAGGGATGGTGACTCAACCACCTCCCTAGGCAGCGCATTCCAATGAACAATTACCCTCTCATTGAAAAATTTCTTCCTAATGTCAAGCCTAAACCTCCCCTGGCGAAGCTTGAGACCGTGTCCTCTCGTTCTGTCACTGGTCGCCTGAGAGAAGAGCCCCACTCCTGCCTCACTACAGCCTCCCTTTAGGCAGTTGTAGAGGGCAATAAGGTCTCCCCTGAGCCTCCTCTTCTCCAGGCTAAACAACCCCAGCTCCCTCAGTCGCTCCTCACAGGGCTTGTGCTCCAGCCCCCTCACCATCCTCGTTGCTCTCCTCTGAACACCCTCTAACATCTCAACATCCTTCCTAAACTGAGGGGCCCAGAACTGGACACAGCACTCAAGGTGCGGCCTGACCAGTGCCGAGTATAAGGGGATGATGACCTCTCTAGTCCTGCTGGTCACACTGTTCCTGATGCAGGCCAAGATACCATTGGCCTTCTTTGCCACTTGGGCACACTGCTGGCTCATGTTGAGTTTCCTGTCCACCAGCACTCCCAAGTCCCTTTCCGCCTGACTGCTCTCCAGCCACTCTGCACCCAGTCTATAGCTCTGCATGGGGTTGTTGTGTCCAAAGTGCAGGACCCGGCATTTGGACTTGTTAAACCTCATGCTATTGGAGTCGGCCCATCTCTCCAGTCTGTCAAGGTCCCTCTGTAGGGCCTTCCTACCTTCTAGCAGATCGACACTTCCTCCCAGCTTGGTGTCATCTGCAAACTTGCTGATAAAGGACTCGATCCCCTCATCCAGATCATCAATAAAGATATTAAACAGGACCGGGCCCAGCACCGAACCCTGGGGGACGCCACTAGTGACCGGCCGCCAGCTGGATGGGACACCATTCACTACCACCCTTTGGGCACGGCCATCCAACCAATTCCTAACCCAGCACAGAACATTTCCGTCCATGCCACGGGCTGCCAGCTTATCCAGTAGTCTACTGTGGGGGACAGTGTCAAAGGCCTTACTGAGGTCCAGGTACACCACATCCACAGCTTTCTTCTCATCCACCAGGCGAGTCACATGGCTGTGCTTGCATACTTAGACATGTATCAGTGCCCCAGAGTTACATAGGAAAAAAAACGAGTAGCCTTCATTGACTCAGCAGAGCAAAATACAAAACCCCAAAAGTACAGCTATATTGTTGTTTTAAGTGTTATGGTATTTGTGATAGATGAAATCTTGGTTTCTTGTGTTATGGGGAAAACATTATCTGTATTTTCAGTTTTGACAAACTTCTCAAAAGCAAAGAATGTGTGGCTGATCATGGGGAAACTGAGCTTGTCTTGTCTCCATTAATTAATGATCTGCTATTAATCATGGTAGGACAAAGAATGTGAGGCATTTGGTGCTGGAAGTGGTCTGTCTCTGGCACAGTGTCAAACTCGTGTGGATCTGAACATTTCATTTTCACAAGCTAGCATAGTCTGTGCCTGTGGCTCCTGATCTCTGCACAGCACTCTTATCAATATAGTGGGTGCCCTTACTTCCCTTTTCTTTGGTGTTCTGTTGTTTGTTTTATACCAGTGATGTTCTTTGCAGTGGCCTAAAGAGTAAGGTGGATTTCTGTAGGCATAAGTATTTGAAATTGTATGCTTTAAGCACTAAGGGTTTGTTTTATTGGGAAACTGAAGGCTCAGGTCTCATCACGAAGTAAAGATAAAAGGAAAACTAGGGCTGCACTAACTACTCAGGCATGTTTAGTGTCTGCAGCAACTGTTAACTTCATTTGGATGCTTCTGAGGAAAGGAACTTCCCGAGGAAAAGGACGGAAGAAGGTTTTCCTTTACAAAAGCTGGTGCTAAAGTAACTGGTGTATTTTTGTTATTTTCCAGCTGGGCAGAACAGGTCAGTAAAAGTAACAGGGAGTGTAAGTGCCAAGGGAAATAGTTTCAAGTAAAATTATTCCAACAAAGTAACTTGGAAAAAATATCGGTAGAATCCATTGTTTAGGAGGACATTATGGAAAATGAGGAATGGAAAGTATTGTGAGGAAGGGGAAAAATTAAATATGGGGAGACCTACTTGGTTTTGGGAAGGACAATCTTATATCGGCGGGACTAGTCTGGTTTTGCATTTATCTCTTTTCTAAGATAACTGGATTATTTTAGAATCTTGCAAAGCCTATGCCACAGTTAATTATGATTTATAGTCACTGTCAAATTCAGTTCTAAGTTAGAGTAGCCTTTCTCACTGTAAAAGGCCTTATGCACCTGATTACAGTATTTTCATATAGTGTTCACAAGAATGAATATTCTGAGCATTGACAGCAGAAATAGGCCTTAATGGAAGCAAAATGTTGCATGTGCCCCTGTTTTCTGTGAAATATACCAGCTCAGCTCACTTGAAACTAGGAAAAAAGGAACAGAAATTTGGTAATGACTGTCTGAAGTTCCATTTGGTTACAGGATGTAGTCAAACTAGTTCAGCTTGGTAAGAATCATTGAATGTTATTCACTGGAGTGTTCCTTAAGATTATGCCTGGGCGACAAACTAGTTTAACCTTTCATGGTGAGGATGGGGATGGCCCAGATATGTAGAAGAGACACTGATTTGGATCTAATCGTCCTTGTAGAGTATTACTAGCTTTCTTCTGATTGTGGTAGGCATTATGTTTTTACCCTCAGTATGTTTGGAAGGTTCATCTGAAATGGGCAAGACACAAAATTTTGATGTTACCATATGAATTTATATAACATATATAGCAGCATTAAATCTTTGTATTTCACAGAAAGAAGAATCAATAATGTCAGCACTAAATTGGAAGCCCTTCATCTATGGAGGTTTAGCATCCATCACTGCAGAATGTGGTAAACTTTGCCTTTAATTGTTCATGTGGTTTCCTTTACTCAGTACCTTTTAAAACAAGCTTGGTTCTATGCTGTCAGTCACACAGTAGTATGTGGTGGTGTACAGTCTAGGAGTTTTCTCCTTTAATGCTGACTGAAGAGTTGCTCAGAATTTTGTTACAATGTCGAACCACTTCTGTCTTCAATGAAATGCTCTTCAAAGGTGTTGGTAGGGTACATATGCAAACTCTACTTGATTGTGATTGCAGAGTCCTATTCAGTGTGCCTCTCTACAACCAGGCAATCCCATGTTGTCTGAAAATATTGTGAATGCGAAACCTAAACACAGGAAGTAGGCAGGGTCTCTAACAAGCTTTTAGAAGAAACAATGACATTAAATTAACTACTTATTTAAAAGAAAGTCTTGATGAGGTACCTTTTTCCCATGGGAGTATTTTTATGTGTTTTGGTATACAATGGAAGTTACTGTTTGTTATATTGTGTTCTTTGTTATCTTTCATAAGATAGTACTTGATTGATCTTCTCTTTGATTTTTCTTTAAGGTACTTTCCCTATTGATCTGACTAAAACACGTCTCCAGGTTCAAGGTCAAGTTAATGATGCCAAATATAAAGAGATCCGCTACCGTGGAATGGTGCATGCGCTAGTCAGAATATGCAGAGAAGAAGGATTGAAAGCCTTATACTCTGGGTAAAAGTAACAGACTTGCAGTAATGGCTTATGAACAGTATATTAATAACTGTAAGCCTGTAGTGTGTGAATTCTTGGGTTTCAGAATTACAAGGTATTTGGTTAGCTCTCATCTAGAAGTTGAAAGCCCAAACTTAGATGGCTTCAATCTTTGCATTCTGCAATAGCATTTCATGTTTTAAAACCAAAACCTACCTGCAGGCTTTTTACTGAAGAAAACCCACACAACCCAAATGTTTTGTCCATAGTGATTTTAAATTGTTGATTTAAATGAATTTTTTCTTTGTTAGATATCTTGTGTTCAGTTTCTGCTCTGAAAATTATTTACTAATCAGTCTTTTGCAATTTTGAGCATAAAAATTATCACTGTCTATTTTTACAGGATTGCGCCTGCAATGCTACGGCAAGCTTCATACGGAACTATAAAAATAGGCACTTACCAGAGCTTAAAAAGAATGTTTGTTGAACATCCAGAAGGTGAGTGAGATTTTACAATTCAATTGAGAACTGATTTCCTTGAAGTTGGCTGTATCTATTTGGTATCTTACTCTAGCAGTTTGAACAAGTCTGTTAAGACATTCATTGTACCAATTACAATTTAGTGAGTCAGCAAGGAAAACTTGTCAGAGCAGTGAGTTTTTTATAAGGCTTCTTTAATTGGTGTTCTCTCTGGTAAAAGGAGGCTGGCATCATCTTGCCCTGCTGCATTTCAAGCTTTGCAAATCTGCAGCTAAACTCTTCCTTTGTTTATGAAATAGATGAAACCCTGATGATAAATGTTCTATGTGGCATTCTTTCGGGAGTAATCTCATCATCTATTGCCAACCCTACCGATGTCTTAAAGGTAATTATGTTTTATGTGGAGTTTGTCCTTAGTGTCTATCCTCACCTTGAGGAAATGCAGAATCTCCTGATGAATGTAGGATTTGTTTTGTAAACCTGTTTTATTCTCATCTCCTGCCTTTTTAAAAATCAGTAACATCCTAAATTAAGGGCAGAAGAGCAGGCTGCCCACATGTGTTGGAATACAAGCTGGTGGGGAAGACCACTAGCCTGGCTGAAATGGAGAGCTCTAGCTGCAACTCAGGGGAGGGGGAAAGGAGGGTTAATGGCCTTGGAAAGAAGAGGCAGGGAATTCAAGAGGACTGCAAAAATGAGGTTGTGCAGGGAGAAAACCAGAAGGGCCAAAGCCCAACTGGAACTTAGTATGTCTACTGAGTTAAATCAATGGAAAAACATTTCTGTAAATATATCAACAGGAAAAGGAGGGTTAAGGAAAGTCTCCAGCCTGTAGTGGACGTGGAGGGAAATGTATAGACAAAAGACGAGGGAAGGTTGATGTACTTAGACCTAGCCAAAGAAGGCATTAAGAGTCAGACCACTTGTTCTCTCAGTACCCAGCTCCCTGAGATGGAAGACAGGGATTGGTAGCAGAATGGAGCCCCCGTAATCCAAGAGGAAATGGTTAATGGCCTGCTACATCACTTAGATGTGCACAGGTCTGTGGGGCTGGATGAGATCCACCTGAGAGTACTGAAGGAACTGGACAAAGTATTTGCTAAGCCACTTTCCATCACTTATCAGCAGACCTGGCTAACTTGACTGGGGATTAGCTAATGTGATGCCCATCTACAAAAAGGACTGGAAGGAGGATCTAGGGAACTACAGGCTTGTCAGCTTGACCTTAGTGCCTAGGAAGATAATGGAGCAGATAATCTTGAGTACCATCACCTGGCACTTCCAGGATGACAAGGTCATGCGTTTAGGAAAGGCACGTCCTCCTGTACTTACCTGATCTTCTATGACAAAGTGACCCACTTAATTGGATGAGGGAAAGCCTGTGGATTTTGTCTACCCAGGCTACAGTAAAGCCTTTGTCACCATTTTCCCATAGCATTCTCCTAGAGAAAGTGGTGACTTACGGCATGCACAAGTGTACTCTTTACTAGGTAAAAAAAACTGGATGGATGGATGGGCCCAAAGAATTGTGGTAAATGGAGATAAATCCAGTTGTTGCCTAATCTCAAGTGGTGTTCCCCAGGGCTGAGTGTTGGGGCCAGTCTTCTTAAATACCTTTATCAATCATCTGGATGAGGGAATTGTTTCCTCAGTGAGTTTGTAGGTGTCAACTAGGTGAGCGGGAGTGTTTATCTGCTTAAGTGAATGAAGGTGCTGCAGGGGGACCTAGACAGTCTGGATAGATCAGCTGAGGTCAGCTGTATGGGCTTCAAAAAGGTCAAGTGCTGGATCCTGTGCTTGGGTCACAACCACCCCATGCAGTGCTACAGCCTCAGAGGAAAGCAGCAGGAGGGCTGCCTGGTGGAAAGGTACCAGCTGAATGTGAGCCAGCAGTGTGCCTGGCTGGCCAAGATGGCCAACAGCATCCTGGCATGTATCAGAAATGGGGTGGCCAGCAGGAGTAGGGAAGTGATCATCCCCCTTGGGCTGTTGAGGCCACACCTTGAATCCTGTTTCAGTTTTGAGCTCCTCACTGCAAGGAGGACACTGAGGTGCTGGAGCATGTGCAGAGAAGGGCAACACAGCTGGAGAAGGGGCTGGGGAATAAGTGTCATGAGGAGCAACTGCAAGAACTGGGGCTGTTTAGTCTGGAGAAAAGGAGGCTGAGGGAGGAGACCTTATCACCCTGTACAATTACCTGAAAGGAGGTTGTAGCAAGGTGGATATTGGTCTCTTCTCCTAAGTAACAAATGATAGGATGAGAGGAAATGGCCTCAAGTTGTGCTGGGGAGGATTAGATTGGAGGTTAGCAAAAACTTCTTCACTGAAAGGGTTGAGAAGCATTGGAACAAGGCTGCCCAGGGAGGTCGAGTCCCCATCCCTGGAGATCTTTAAAAGACATTTAGATGTGATGCTTAAAATGGTTTAGTGGTGGTAGTGGTGGACTGGGCAGTGTTAGGCTTGTGGTTGGACTTGATGATTTTAAAACTCTTTTCCAAGCTAAATGATTCTGGGATTCTTTTTTTTTTATGAATTCTTGCAACCTCCTTCTGATCCATATTAAATGTTTGGAAGTATGCACCAAGAAAGTGATGGCTGGGGAGACTGTTGGATACATATAGCTTTTAATGGGGAACGACTAAGATGACTGTTTTTAACTTCCATGCTGTAGTGTCTGTGTGGAAGCTGCACTGCATATTTCGTCTGTACTCCTTGGTAATTTTATCATACTACAATGCTTTTAGAGCTCAAAATAGGGGAAGATAATTCAGAGGTAGAAGTTGCAGTGAGTGCTACTTTGTACTCTGATTCTTTAATCCTGTAGAGAGGCTGCAATCCAGTGTTCTAGCATCAGTGACTTGAAGTGAATTGGTGAAACCATTACCTCTCAAGAATCTGTTAGGTTAATGATAGTCAATGACCTTTTTTTCCATTTACTTAAGGATTAATGGTATTTAATTTACAAAATTGTAGCATGTGACTTATAAGGGTGCCTCAAATGAAAAATTTAAGAAAACTGTTCCTGTTCTTCTAAAACTACTAAACTTAATCCTTCATAAGGTTAGTGGGGTTACATAGAGGCATCTCAGGCATAAGGTTCTGTATCAAGTTGGCTTCGGTTGGTTTTTTCCCAATGTTATGGCCATGTACCAGCTTGTCACTGAAGTTGTATTTGGTAGCTGCCATGGCAGGTTCCCAAGGATGTTCTTGGAAATTCACAAGGTTGAAGACCATGATTCTTGATAGATGAAATCTATAGATTAAATACATCTTTTTAATCTTTCTTTTTAACATGTTCCTGTGAGAACACTGTAAAGGCCATCCTGCAGAACCCATCTGTCAGTCTAATCTAAATGGAGCAATATACAAGTACAGAAATAGAAGTGATTTAATGCAGTTCAGAACTACTCCACATACTCATTCAAAATTAGCAGCTGCATTTGGATAGTTGAGGTGTTTCAAAAGATTGCATCATGGTTATAATAATGTCAGCTATTAATTTGTATTCAAAGAGAAGTTGACGTTACATAAAAGATGAACAAATATTAATAAAATTGTGTTTAAACTCTTACTGGTTGTATGATTTAAAAATTATTTTCCTATTTTGTCTTCAAATGAATTGCAGATCAGAATGCAAGCCCAAGGTAGTGTGATTCAAGGAGGAATGATGGGCAACTTTATACAGATCTACCAAAAAGAAGGCACTAAAGGACTATGGAAGGCAAGTTTAGAACTGTACCCTACACTTCTTGTTTAATTGAATTTTGCTTAGCTATTCAGCATTCACAGCCAAATATGGAGAAGTCATTAGATAATATCTATGTAGTTTGTCATGACTGCTTCACTGCTGGTGCCTTTTGACAAAGGATTACTGCAAATCTTGCATTCAAAGATGAGCCACTTCTTAATAGTGGAGACAAAAGGAGGCTTAATTTCAGGTGATGGCTATAGGACTAGTTCCACAACCCTCTGCAAGTTGCATTTCAATCTCTATGCTCTGTTCTTCTTAAAACATATACTAAAGAATATCTGGGAGTAAAGATGCTAATGAACATAGCATCTAGCTCTGCAATTCTTGTACTCAAGTATGAGTCTCATTGACATGAGACAGCAGAGTCTTGTGCGCTGTCATGTCAATTATGCTTAGTAACTGTGTAACTACTGATCAAAAATGGGCAATTTTTGAGACAGCTGGAAGAAATAAATGTTTTCCTATTACTGTGCTTTCTTTGCAAAGTTCCTTGAGCTTCATTTTTCTCTCCATTTTCCTTACCCTGTCAGGTTTTCAGTTAGCTGTAAGAAGAGTGTCACTTGGTTGCTGAGGTTCTAGAATTCTTAGATCAGTCAAGCTGATGTTGATCAGGGATGGAGAGGCAAAAAGGAAATTGATGTTCAGTGTGGGAAAGTGATTTATCTGTTAATTTGAATCTGCATTTTTGGAACACATACATTTAAGACTTGTACTCATTAGCCTTATTTGAATTCACAATGTTCCTAACATGTTTGTGTCATGTTGCTTTGTTATAATAGCTATGCCTTTCTGATGGTGCACAAAGGTTAATTTTAAGTTTCTACTATATCCATTGTTTTGCCAGGGAGTATCACTGACAGCACAAAGAGCTGCTGTTGTTGTTGGAGTGGAACTGCCAGTGTATGACCTCACCAAGAAGCACATAATTATGTCTGGATTCATGGGAGATACAGTATATACACACTTCCTGTAAGTTTGTATAGCTGTTTGCATTGCTCATTATTGGTTAGTTCTCATTATGGGGATGAATGTCTTGGTTTTTGCCATCAGTCTAGGTATAAAGATACTTCTGATGTGTTTGTACTTTTTAATGCAATAGCATCTCATGGTAGCACATAGCATGAAAACTAATTTTATTTAGTATTTGGATTTAAATTTCTTTTGAAAGTGGAATTCTGTTTTGTGGGTGGACTGAATAATTCAGCTTTGCAAACTGAGGTTAGGTTAAAAGTTCCAATCAAGTATTTGCTATCCTCAGAAGCACAAACATTATACAAAGTATACAGAAACTATATGTAAGGGCTGTATATCAAGTCTTCAAAATGATGCTTTATAGTAAAGAAAATTTTCACATCTATTAGCAGATATAATTAAGTGTTAAGCACTCATTATTACTGCATGTGTTCTGGGGAGGAGGAATTGTACATAAGTGTTCAGTCAAATTTCATTAAACCTTTCTCTTATTAGGTCAAGTTTTACTTGTGGGTTAGCTGGAGCACTTGCATCCAACCCAATTGATGTTGTGCGGACACGTATGATGAATCAGAGAAGCCAGCAATATGGAGGACACTCAAACTACAAGGGTACTTTGGATTGCTTGTTACAAGTAAGTAGTTCATGTCTCGACATACGAAATTGATGCCATCAGGCAATGATTTTGTTGTAGATGTTGAAATTGTTCTAACTTTCCCTATAAATGAATCCATGCAAATCAGATAAGCTTTTTGCCCTGATGCTCAAAAGGACTGTTCAGCCAATAATGCACTTGATATAAAAATTACTTTCTGTCAAGGCAGGAAGGAAGTTAATATGTACTGTAGGCACTTGCTTCCTTTTGGTGAGGAGAGTAAATCTATCAGCAGCACCATCTCAACTTTATGTGAAGCTAGGTATTGGTAGGAAATTATAATTTCAAAGATCATCTGCCCCAAATACTGGTTTTCAATTAATGGTTTTCTTCACTGCTTAGTGTGTAATGAAAAGCCTAGTTCTAAAGGCAATGTCAGTCTCTGACCAAATGAAGAAACCAAGCCAAAAATCAATTAGGTATGAGATGGGAGCATGCTGGTCTTGCATGGACAAGAGTGGACAGGAAGCTGTTGGTGTCTGAATTGTGGACTGAACAGCTGAGTTTTCTCACAATTTAAGTCAGTCTAGTGGAATTTTGTGAAGTCCATAAAACAAACAGAAAAAATCCAAGAGTGTGCTTACTGTGAGCAGCATGTTTACATGCAGTAAGCTTTAAAGAGGTGCCAAATGTGAGCTGCAGGCTTACATGCAGCTTTCTGCAAGATTTTGGAAAAACAAGTCCAGGAATGCAATTTGGATGAGTCCAGAGTTGAGTATTAATGTAAACTGCATCTTTACCTGCTGGGTAATGCCACGGGCATTCCTAATCTTAGCTTTGCCTGATGAAATGATTCCTTGTCCTATCTTACAATATATTTAAATTAAGATGACAGCACTAAGCCATTGCCTTCAGTGGTATAGAATTTTGTTGTTGATGCTGTCTAGATTTCTCACTAATGAAGACTTAACATAAGTGTTTGATCTTTCTGTGTGTGTGGTTTTTTTTTTTCCAGACATGGAAGAATGAAGGCTTTTTTGCTCTATATAAAGGGTTTTGGCCGAACTGGTTAAGACTTGGTCCTTGGAATATCATTGTATCCTTTTCAAGGGTGTGCAAAACTAAGCCATACAACAGCAAGTCTTGACAGTTTCAGAGTGCTCTGTGTGGAAAGTCAGCATAAATATTCCTGTGCAGTTTACTTTTGAGTCACCTGACTGTGGCCAGATTTAATTTCAGTTAATGATGTGTTATACAGTGAATCTTAGAATGCAGTCTTGTAAAACATTGTTCTGTTTGTTCCTCCTTCAGTTTTGTACCTGTCCACTTCCTTAGTTTGATAAAATTGACTGGATAAGTTAGAAATGGGGGCTGTTTCCAGAACTGAGGAAACTGTTGGCAGTTAGCCATGAAGTCATTGTTATCCTAGTCTCACACTACTTTGTTTTTGTCTCAAGAGCCAACTGATCCAGAGCCCTGGAAGCAGATTGGTAGTAACTTTTTTTAACCATTAACAAACTTATTTCATTCAGGCTGTCAAAGCTAAGTGAGTATAGACTCCTAAGGGATTTTGTAGTAGTCTCCTGCCTCCTTAGTTCTGTTTAGGATCCTGAGGAATAAGGATGGGAAAGTAATTGGCATCACCAGCCCTGAAGCAGGTTTCATTGTTCTGTGTAGTACTGTGTAACAAATGGCCAACCAGCAGCATTGCATAGGAGGGAACAAAGAGTGGAACAAAGTTCTACAGACAGAGCTGTTCTTTAGTAGTGAAGTGACCATTCTGCACTGAATAGGAAATAGTTTTCCTTAATCACCTGTTTCAGTTCTTCCTGACATATGAACAGCTGAAGAAATTGGACTTCTGATGTGCTGAACTGTGTAATGAATTCTGTTATTGTGCTGTTTAAGTTTAGAGCAGCTTGTAAGTTACCTTGAATATCTGTTCTTTATTGTCTGAGATGCTGACAAAAGGAAGAGGCCATCACAAGGCTGTTGTGAATAAGAACTGGAGAGAAATTTCGGGGCAGACTGGCTTCTATAACAATGGCTTACTCATGCGATTCCGTGGATGATGTGCATTATTTCCTAGACTGAACCAAATATGGTGGAACAGCTTATGTCACTGTTTTAAGTGGTCTTGGATGTGAAGATCTGTAATGCAGTTTCATGCTGTTAGGACTCAGATGCAAAGGTATAAGAAGTAAAGAACAATCTTTTCTCTAAAGGAAGATGGGTGGAACCAAAGAGCTGGGCTTTTCATGTTTTCAGAGGTGTATAAAACTTGACTGTAATAGTTTTATAGTTTCTAATTAACTGGACATGTCACAAGACATCTTTGAAGGCATTCAATTTAGCAAAATACCTTCTGCAATACAAAATTGGCTTCTGATTGAAGAAGTTTGCAATGTTCCAAGTTGTTAGATGTCTGCATAATTTGCAGGAATAATCTAGCTTCATTTGGCAGTGTGGTTGCTACAGTTTGCAATTCTGCATAGCTTGAAGAAAGCTTTTTTTATTCCCCTTCCCCCCCAATGTATGATTCCTGGTTTTCAGCATAAGTGATTCCTCAACATATATGTAAATTGTAATTAGGAATGAAGTTCAAATGAGTCTATGCTCATCTGCCTGTCTTGCAGAGAAACTTTTGATGTGTCTTCCGTTGTTAGGAAGAACTAATGGTAAGGGTGACTGGCTGTTACGCATCATCTGAAAGATGCAAGTTTTATACTGAGCAGTTTAGGCTGTGTTGTGTGAGTGCCTGTCTGAAAAGACCCAAGCCCTCCAAAGGTCAATCTGCTGTCAAGGCTGTTATCAGAAATGGCATTCAAACCCAGAGCTACTGAGCACTTTCATACAGCGAACAGGCCCACATTGCTGTTACGTGCAAGTAAATACTTATGTAGAAATCAATCACAACTTCCTTAAAGCATTACTTGTGGGGTTAAAATATATTAGAATTTCAGGGCCATTAACAAAAGCTTGTGTCCAGGCTCTTACAAATGTTGCTGTTAATTTCAAGAAGGGGAATGCATGAGGTGTGAGTTATCCTGTGGTCCTGTGCTCACAGAGGATTGTGAAGAAGGATGCATAGCCTTGGGTTTTTGTGGTGTTAATCTCTTAAACACCTTTGATTAATCATACATTCCACTTAAATGTCACTGCAGTTTCAAAATTAATAGTCACTTAAAATTACTAAGTTTGAATTCAGAAATGCACAAGGCACTTTCCTAATGTGTGTTTTGTCTGTGTATATGGGTAAGCTTATGTGCTGTGTTTTCTTACAGCTGTTTCTATGCTTTAATAGAAAAGTTTGTAAATATTTTTGTACACAATGTGAACTAAGTGTATGTTTAATGTTTTTAAACTTATTAAAAGTTATAACTCACTATAATGACTCTACCCTCAGTTTCTGAGTTTCAAATGAGAGCGAGCTGAATGGGTTTTGAAGTCCTTCAAAGTGACAGACACAAACCTTGTTTCTGCAAGTGAACTGTATGATAGTGGTTATTTAGCTGAAGTTGTGGTGGTTAAAAGCTTATGTTAGTGTGACTTAGTGCCTCAGTAACATAACAGTATGTTTTCACTCTTTGGCATATCTGCAAGACCAGTTCCTGCTCTCATGAAAACTGCGTCGTCTGGAACAGAGATGTTTTGTCTAGCACCAAAAATGTTTTATTACACTTGGGGCCAGTGTGGATTTCTGGATTCAGGGGAGGCAGCAAAAGTCTGGTAGGTGCTGTGCTGATGGGAAGAGAAACTGCCTGCCTGGAGTGACAAGGTGGGAGCATACTGTACAGCTGACTGTGGGGAAGCTGGAGAGCATGCACAGGGTGGACAGAAATCGACTGCCAAACAAAGGCATCAGAGCAGTGAAATTGGGAGTTCAAGATCCTGGCAGGAGGAGACTGCTACAGGGAATGCCTTAAGCTGTTTTCAGTTTAATGTGCAAATATAAAAGATTAACTGGCTGTTAGTTTTTGTAAATTTAAAAAATAACCAAGGGTATTTCCACTATACAGAAGAAATTCTGAGGAATGATGGAAAAAGCAGATCCTGTTAAGGGGTGATGAGAAGCAGCTCGGTAATGAAGATGTTGGGTGGTCATGTGAAACAGAGGCCCTATCTCTCTTTTCCTGCTCTCCCTACATCTCTTCAGCCCTGCGGGAGAGCAACGGGGGCTCCGAGTGCCGGTGCTCCCGGCACGAAAGTCGGGGGGGGGGGGGGGGAGGGGAGGCAAGGCAGTGGGGGTCTCGGGCACTCCTGGGCTTCGTCTGTCCATTGCGGGAGGGCTGGACTGAACCAGGCCACGAGCGCTGCTGTGAGAGCCAGTCCCGGTTCGGGACGCGAGCTCCCGCTGTGCCTGGAGGAACCGCGAGAAACCCGGGCATGCGGTGCCTGCACCCGGCAGAGGCACCGCAGCCGCCTGCGCTCCTCCCCGCCGACAGGGGGCGCCCTGCCCTCGCCCGCAGCCGCACTCGCCGCTCCTCCCGCTCCCCTGCTGGCGCGCGGCCCCTCCCCCAAGGTGACGCCGCACCACGCGACGCGGCGCGCGCTGCGCTTCCCCCGGAAGCGTCGGCGCTCCCGGTGGTTCCGTGCCCGCTCGCTTACCTCCCTGTGCTCCCGGCCCCGCCGCCCGCCCCGCCCCGCC
>VWPV01027931.1:0-26165 GCA_013389885.1 Geococcyx californianus
ATACTGTGATACTGTGATCCCCTGTAGCATGCAATGCCCTTCTCAGCCTCAACACATCAGTTATCCTTACAAAAATACTATAACAGATATTATTCTAGCATCCTACAAAAACGTAACTGCCTTGCCCAGGAACCAACGGTGCACATTATCTCAACATTTGTGCTGTTATTGTTTACAGATCAGGCCGAATAGAATCCAGTGAAGACTCACACTTAATTCTCTTTTAGGAGATATACTTTTGTCTCAGTCATAAATAAGCAAAAAATAAATCTTATCCAGAAGGCAAACAGCAAACAGATGAAAGTCCTTTGGTTCTTCACTGGAAAACCTCCCTGTGAGCAGCCCCAGAGCCAAGACAGAAGAGAAAAGATACCAGCCAGGCAGCCCAGCAAGTGCTCAGAGCCTGCAATGCCCATCAAACTGTAAAGCCTGGCATCTGGGCCTTTCATCTGCCAGGCGGTCCTTGGAGTGGTCTCAGACGCAGGTTCAGATGCCTCAGTTCACATAGGAAGAGATGAAGGGCTGAATGTTTAGCACCGTAATCAAAAAGATAACGTGCTGCCAAGTACAAGGGCGATTTGAGTAGCACTGCTATTCTAAAAGTGTGCTTTATTGACGCATCTTTAAACTGCATGCATAGTAGAGATGCCTGGGCAGCCAAAGCAGTCTCCAATTCAGGGTGCATTTATTTCTGTTGCCAGACTGAGGCTACTCTGGAGAACATTTCAGAAGTACTAAATAACCAAAAAAGTTACTAAGAGCTGCAGACGTTACAATTCTCCAAAATTCTGCTTTGTAGCTTAAAGCCAGAAGGGGAGGTGGAGAAAGAGTAACCTCAGCTGCTGCGGCTGCACAGCGAAAGGGTGGGTCTCCCATCACTGACATTTGATAGACTAATGAAAATATTATGTTAACACCAAAGTAAACAAAATTTTAGGCCACAATAATTTCAACATTTCACCCCACCCATTTGTAAACATGTGCAAAATCACTGCTTTGCCAACAGCTGATAATTTAACAGTAAAACAGAGAAGTGGGATAGCAAACAAAAAGGATAACCTCCAAAATCTATCAATCTCAAGCAAACCTGCTGGCAAAGCAAGGAAAGAGGAGGAGACAAGGTTATTTGAGGGATTTAAGAAAGAACATACAGAATTCTCACAGAATGCAGATTCAAGAAAAGTACTGATAAAGTTCCTTTTTGGGCAGGACGAAAGATTCCCTGTGAAGCTTTAAGAGTGGATCAACGTCTGGCTTGCCAGATAAAGACAATCTGAGCCAACAAACCTGCATACAACATCAGAGACAACATTGAGATAAAAACCTCAGGCAGTGGCATCTTAACAGATATTGTGCTGCAAAAGCTCCCTGTGCTGCTCCCATCTCGATGTGTGGACATGATTTACCTGTGCCTCAATTCAGGATGATATTCAAAGGGCACTTTAAAGAATGCTGTATTACTGCCTAGTGCCTGGTATGTTATTTCAGTGGCAAGGCCTGCATTTCAGAGCAGCATTCTGCCGGTGGCTTCTTACAGTAAGTCAAACCCAGCCCTGCAAAGCCAGGATCTTTCATACAGCTTTTCAAGTCCAGCACCAGCTTATGAACTGCCAGGAAGAAAATACCTGTAAGAGACAGCTTTGAAGTTTGAAACTGATGAGACAACACAGAGACAGAGGACGACACAGAGGAACGGCTTTTTGAGCCAATGGTTTTAGTGACCATATTTGCTGTTACACAGCTTCCAACAGCCCTGCTGGCTTTGGGGTTTCTAAGCTCATGACCATCAAGAAGGCGCTGCTGGGTCTCAGCCACTTCTCACACAGCTGAAGCACTGTATGTGAAAGTCAAGTTCTTTATTTCCTGCACTTCCAGAACTGCATTTCAAGCCCGCACTTTGCAAGAGCTGAGTTTTGCAAAAGCAGGTGGACAGCTCAAGTCTAGTTTGCTCATTCCGTGCAAACTGTATTCTCTCACTTTTTTCTCCCAGTCACCTGTTTCAAAGTTTCTGTCATTTGGTCACCTGCCACAGAGCAGAACTGTAAATAATTAATTTTCCTCACTGTCATTTTGTCCTCAGTTTCCTTTCTCGATACCCAAAGGCAGCAGCCCAGGTACAGCCCCACTGAAGATGTTATTAGCAATGGAAGCTCTGGAGAAGACAGACTAGTAAAGGACAGCTTTATGACCACTAGGCTGTCTGCCTCATTTGGATTTGGCAGCAGTTCAAATCAAACTCTTGATTTTGGGCCATTACGTTTGCTAACAACTCTCCTAAAGAGCCAGGACTACAGGTCTGCTGGAGGAAATGCGGTACTGAGAGTCAGATCACCCGTCTGCTGCCGTCTGACTGGGCTGGAAACACTGACCTGAGAAAGAGGTTTACCTGCTTCAAAGGGTATCCCTGAAGCTTCTGAAAGAGCATCTCAATCTTTAAATGAATATTGTTATTTAGCATTAGCAATGTTACCTTGACCATCAATCAGAAGGCAACACAATGAAACAAGAGCAAGTTAGTCAATACTTCTCTGCTAGCTCATTTTTCTTGGTTTGAGTGTGATTCCGACTGATAAAGTTGATCTCCATAAATTACACCAGCTTTGGCATCTGCTTAAAGTACCAGTCTCAGTCAGATCATCCCACTTACTCCCTGGAGTCTGCAGCCACTCTTCCCCAGATGCAATCTGTATTACGATACACATTTCATTCAAGTTCCACACCAAAACCTCTACTGAATGTGACCCATTTGACCAAGTCTTTACAACACAGGCTTGTAAGGAAAATATGGCTACGCAAACTTTATCTTAAAACAGCATCAAAGAGTGATACATAAGTAGTTTTGCCAGGATTCTTTTAAGTTCCTTTCTAACACCTTATTGCTCGTAGTTGATAATGTAGTCCTATCTGAACTCCTGGCTCCATCAATAAGCCACTTTATTTTTTTAGTATTCTGAAGCACTGCTCAAGCTTCTGCTAATAACTTTGCCTGACCTTTATTAAAGACCAAGCATTAGCTGACAATTAGATGTGGTGATCCCTTTGGTGATTGAGATTCAGAGATTTACCGCAAATTATAAGTAGTTCAAATGTTTCATTACGTTTATTCTTTATAAAAGCTCTGTGGCCAGGTAAGCACTGACATGACATTCGCTGCTAAATGATCTTATTAAACTTCTTAAATTAAGCAGTGCAACACTTTACCTGCCACATGATCCAAAGACTCCTGCAATGCACATTAAACATTCAGCATCAATAGATGCTCTACCATAGTTCACCTTGTTGGGATGAAATTTCAGTCCCTGAACGTAAGGTTGACTACCTGATGCTGCTTGTCAGAGACAATAAATAATGCAAATAGATACCCATGTAAAGTAAGAAGTTAAAGACATCAGTAGCTTTCCCAGAGTTTTGAAAGAGACTCTCAAAAAGACTCTAAATTACAAAAAAAATGCCACTAAAATTAAAAAAAAGTTTCATTTGACTGAAATGATTTCTTGAGAACCCTGAAGGCATGAGCCCTTTTTTTTTATTTGCCATCGCAGAGCAAAAGGAGTCACACAACCTCCCACCTTAGCATCACTTGTAGAGATCAGCCTTTGGTCCTTTCACCTTTTTCATTTCCTGCTGAGGGTGTTCAGTGGAGCTGAACGAAGCCCGGGTTGGGTAACGCACCATGTCATTCCACCTTGGCCAATACACAGCACATTGCCTCGAGGCTAAAGGGAGACACAGCGTTTCTGTCGGAGGCACCTTTATGCCCAGACTGCGTGCCAGCCGTTCTTATTGCAGTGACAACCAGCAGCACCCGGATTAGCACCTTCTTTGTTGGGTGCTGGACCCACAGACTACCCTTCACAACTAAACAACTAAGGCATGAGGGAAGAATAACAGGGGTACCTGAATTTTCCCATATTACATATGGCTTATTTTACACAGTTTTAATGGTTTCTCTCCCAAAATTAATGATTCTAATATTTTGTTAACCCAGCCTTATATAGTATGATCCTTGACATCTGCTTTTGGATGTGTCTGCTGAAGGATAAAGGGCTCCTAGCAATCATAATGCAGCCTGTGAATGTACCAGACTGCTCCCTGGACAGATTTGGGCTTCATCATATAGTATTAACCCCACATCCAGAATGTGTTTTTCTGACTTATAAGGTTGGATTAGCTTTTTATTATCCGAAGAGAAGTAGTAAAGGTTTCAGTGTTACAGATGGAATGGCAGATGGGAAGCAAAAGCTTAATGTGAAGCAGCTCTAGATAAAAACTATTAATCCACAAAATTCATATGTTCTTATGCAGGAAAACCTAGCAAAACCCACTGCAATATGACTAACCAGTGAGAGAAGTGAAAACTGCTCCTAGCCCACTGTCCAACAAATCATGGAATGAGGTCTGAAAGAAGGAGACACCCCTCAAACACTCTACTTACTATTTCCTGGAAAAACAATCAGCTCTCGATGGGGTATACAGAGAGATAATNACTCTCAAAAAGACTCTAAATTACAAAAAAAATGCCACTAAAATTAAAAAAAAGTTTCATTTGACTGAAATGATTTCTTGAGAACCCTGAAGGCATGAGCCCTTTTTTTTTATTTGCCATCGCAGAGCAAAAGGAGTCACACAACCTCCCACCTTAGCATCACTTGTAGAGATCAGCCTTTGGTCCTTTCACCTTTTTCATTTCCTGCTGAGGGTGTTCAGTGGAGCTGAACGAAGCCCGGGTTGGGTAACGCACCATGTCATTCCACCTTGGCCAATACACAGCACATTGCCTCGAGGCTAAAGGGAGACACAGCGTTTCTGTCGGAGGCACCTTTATGCCCAGACTGCGTGCCAGCCGTTCTTATTGCAGTGACAACCAGCAGCACCCGGATTAGCACCTTCTTTGTTGGGTGCTGGACCCACAGACTACCCTTCACAACTAAACAACTAAGGCATGAGGAAGAATAACAGGGGTACCTGAATTTTCCCATATTACATATGGCTTATTTTACACAGTTTTAATGGTTTCTCTCCCAAAATTAATGATTCTAATATTTTGTTAACCCAGCCTTATATAGTATGATCCTTGACATCTGCTTTTGGATGTGTCTGCTGAAGGATAAAGGGCTCCTAGCAATCATAATGCAGCCTGTGAATGTACCAGACTGCTCCCTGGACAGATTTGGGCTTCATCATATAGTATTAACCCCACATCCAGAATGTGTTTTTCTGACTTATAAGGTTGGATTAGCTTTTTATTATCCGAAGAGAAGTAGTAAAGGTTTCAGTGTTACAGATGGAATGGCAGATGGGAAGCAAAAGCTTAATGTGAAGCAGCTCTAGATAAAAACTATTAATCCACAAAATTCATATGTTCTTATGCAGGAAAACCTAGCAAAACCCACTGCAATATGACTAACCAGTGAGAGAAGTGAAAACTGCTCCTAGCCCACTGTCCAACAAATCATGGAATGAGGTCTGAAAGAAGGAGACACCCCTCAAACACTCTACTTACTATTTCCTGGAAAAACAATCAGCTCTCGATGGGGTATACAGAGAGATAATGCCTTCCCAAAGATTGTAAAGAATATTAATTTATAGCATCTCCACTACAAAAATGAATTGGACTCATATATATTTGATGAGATAACATTTTCCAGGGTTTATAGAGGTAATATTCTATATTAAAAAAATGTAACAGTACCTATAAGTCACTGTCATTAAAGCTGTAACACTGAAAAAGCCTTCTTACTTCTTGTTGAAGTGCATGGTGTGGAGAGGATCATATTTCCATCAGTTATGGTACTTTTGACAGAAAGGGAAGTGAGCATTTCGGATGCTTGCCCAGCTGCTGAGAGCCCACCCTGCAGCTCTGAGAGCTGTTGCAATGGAGAAGTGTGACCTGCAAGGACTTCCCCCATTAAGAAATGAGTGCATGGAATTTTTCCAGCTGAATGGCACTTGTTTGGAGTTTGAATGACTGCAAGATACCACGGCATTATTATGAAGAATCCATTAACACCAAACTGACTACAGTCCACTCAACAAATCTTGTGACTGTTCATGGCCACGTCTACAAGTTACTGATCCCATTTGGATTTGGCTTTGTGGTTTAACTTGTTCCACAAAGAACTGAGAGTGGCTGAGACCACCACAGGTCCTGCTCTCAGCATTACATGATGCTTACGGTGGATTCAACACCACAGAAAGACACATCTGCTGGAAATAGTCTATAATTACACTAAACCTTCAGAAACTATTCTCTACAGTTTATCTTACTTATTCAAAGTGCTATCACCGATGCCTTCCTTTACAGTCTTGCATTACTCTACTTTTGACCGTTAGTCTAGCACTGCTCACCAGGAAAGTAAACAATAGGGAATAATAAACTAACGTTTCCCAAGAGATAGAGAACTACAGCCTCTCTTACGAGTACTGACAACATGTCAAAATTGTTAGGGCTTTTCCTGTTGGACATCAGCAGTGTTTAAATCAGATGCAATGTGAAATATTGTAATTTCTTCAAATTTCCATGTTCTGATATCAATACAATCTCTGACTCTTGTGCTCTTCTCTAATTTTTCACACTAAAATGCGTTGCATTTCAGAGCTTAGAAATGGCTACTAGCACTAAAGCCTTTTGTCATTCCTACAGAATCCTTCCTAAAGAACGTGCTCATGGTTTTTTTCATTTTTCACTTCAGTGGGGATTTCTATCTGAGTAGCAGCTTCAGGAAGGGACCCATAATTCGAGAGAGATCTTGCGGAAACTTCATCAGCGAAAGGCAGTGAAAGCATCTAATATATTTCTTTTCTATGAGTATTAAAAGCATGTTATGTCATCACTCATCAGAAAATCGCCCAAGAAAGTTACTTCCTCTTTCATCAATTCATTTCAACATACAGAGAAACAGAAGTCACACAGAGAATTTCCTCTTTTCCTCTTCTTTATGATTTTTATAGCCTAAACCAAACAGCTTAAAGACATTTGGTTTTGGAGAGGGGTGGGTCTTTTTTGCAGTTTGTTTTTCGGTTGGGGGGGAGGGGGAAGAGCATGTTTGGGTTTTTTAATTGTTTAATTTTATGGACTATCTACTTTTGCACAGTGTAGTAAACCTTAAGGAACGCAGGTGTGGGGCCTAGGTTATGTAAATCCAGAAAGAATGTAATTGCACTTAAAATCACAAGCCTTGTCATATGGTGATGTGTGAAGTTCTTTGCCTGATGCCATCAGAGTGAAGAGCAATGCTTGGTGCTGAAGATAAAATTGACTCCTAGCAACTTATTTGTCAGTTCTACTATCATTATCCTCCGCATAAGAAGTACTAAAAAAAGGACTAGGAGAACATTACCTTCACTGAATCTATATTCGTACCTTCAAAACTTTCTGACACATCAGACTGGTGATCACAGCCCTGGGAGGGAGAAATCTCTCCACGCCTGTGGTTTGTTTGCTGAGCTCCAGTACTTCCTGTTACTTTACTCACACTCTCCTGGAGATGCCCCTTGCTGGAAATAACAACAAAATAGAGCAGCCCCTGCTTCCACAGTAGAAGTGAAGAACCAGTGCTGCCAGCCTGCTGGGAGCCCCAGTCCCTCCAGGAAAGCAGCAGGCACACAGGGCACAGCAAGGAGATTGGCTCCTTGGCTACAGCATGGCTGCCAGACACCAGTGTCACCAACAGGAGTCTTGGTCAGAAGAAACTGACCCTCTGACCTCTGCTTCTTGCAGCACAGCATGAACAGGTAATCCCTCGTATCCCTCAGCAGGTATTTCCTTTACGAACAAAACATGTACATTCTCAAAATGCTCATTGTACCTGATTGGGTAGTCAGCAGCACTGAGATTAATGAAGAAATCCCACGGCCAGTCATTCATCTCCATTAAGTCCCTCATGGTCTGCAGGTAGGTGGACAGAAGGCTCGCTCCTCCCCAGATAGTTGCCATTCTCCAAGAAGTGACTCTCACATTTGGGTACTGGTTGGCAAACTGGAGCACTTGTCGGTGCAAATAATTGGATCGCTTTACAGGAGAAAAAAGTAACACATTCAAGTTACTCTGTCCAAAATTGTGCCTCTCCCTATTCACTAACCACCAACCCTATTGCCCAACTCACCGAGCGTTGCCACTGTTTTTGCCCTCAATGACCATGGTGCTCAACTTTCTTTTGAAAGTTTGCTGACTTGGAAACATACAGAGACATCTGTTTAGCTCTTTTTATCACAACCACAGTAGTTACTAATGAGAGTAACTAGCTCTTATTTGTCATTTGTCATCAGTAGATCCCAAGCAACTTTTATGAAGGAGGTGACCGTTACCACCTCCCTTTTCCAGCATGAAGTAAAGTAACTTGCCCGAGGCACCTTGGGCCAACTCTCCAGCCAGTGGGCCACCACTGCCTGCATCAACTCATCACTTACTGTTAGCTAAATGCACAACAGACACAGACAGACACTCACAGACGTATAAGGAGAAATAAAGGCTGTTACATAGAGAAGATGAGAAAGGAAAAAAAAAAAAGAGGCTCCAAACATCCAACAGGTGGAGAGACAAAAGTGACTTGTGCTCTGTGCAGCAGAGGTAAAGAGAAGATGAGGAAGATGGCAATGATGGGCAGATGGACAGATGGCAAGACAGGCAATTTATAACCAGTGATATATTACCTTGTCAACATGAATGTAATAAAAATGGTCTTTATGGTAAATAGCCTTAAACATGCGTTGGAGCTGCCGAGAAGCTCTGCCATGAACAACCAAGACAAATGCGATCCTGACTGGGTTGGTTGGCATGTATTCTACGGAGTCCTCATCCCACTGTACATTGTTGTTGGCTTTTCCTGTTTGAAAAACAAAACACAGGAGATCTCTGAGTGTATCCACAGGGCAGGGTTGTAGAGAGCAGTACACATTTGACCTTGCTTTTAATCAGAACCTGTTCTTTCCATCTGAATTTCCAGAGAAGTTCTACATAAGAGGCATATCCAGTCTCTGGAAAAAGGCTGGACTATGTACGGTGCTAAAAGGTAGGAGTATACATAGACACTGAGCAAAGAGTCTACCAAGTCCCAGAGGCTCACTGTCCCATGTAAGAGATCCTTACCGCTTTGCAGACCCTCAAGGAGCATCAATCTGCAGTAGAATTGCTCATAAATTAATGCAGCTGTAATGCCTCCAGTCATACTCAGACTGCCCATCTGGAAATTTGTAGCCCCAAGTCACTCAACTTTAAAGGGGACACCAACACCTTAAATTGCGTTTCTTTAAAAACATCTCCACACTACTAACTCAATAAGACATAGATGAACAGCATGAAAATATTAGGAGAAAGCTTAAATTTCCTTTCTTCTATAATTGTTATGGCCATTGCCCTACACCCAGTTCTACTGTTTCTCCTACACAGTTGACGGAGCTTCCTAACACATGAGCTCGGGGCTCCCGCAGAAGGAGACTGTGGAAGAAGGAGAACCTGTTTGCTAAGAGAACTGACAGGGGAAGGAAGAGCAATTGCAACTGCTAAACCAACCCATTTTCCTTTGTAACTGCTCTGATTTCAAGCTGATGATGTCCTATCAATGGATTCAAATATCTTTAGTGGTTTTCATTACATTTTTGGACACCTCTCTCCTGAATTTAGTGGCTTTCTACAATGATACATAGAAGGTGGGGGGGAATGCAAAGTAGCCATATTATGGGGTTTTCTTTATTTTACACTAACTTGCTTTCAATATCCACACTATCATTTATCTAGCAATTAATGAGAACAAAATCCTCCCGAATTTTCATCTAAAATGCCACACTTCATCAGGTTTTTCTAATAAATTCCTGTAGCAAATTATTTTTCCTCTGCTATTTTCCTACCCTTAGTTCTTTTTCTGTGTGTTCTTTCCTTGCTTCCCTTTTTGGTTCAGGTTTTTATAGTCCCATTTTCCACCTGCTTCTCTAATCTAATCCTATTCTTAGTTGCCTGGAATTTCATGAAGGTAAGAATGTTGTATTTTTTCCATATGTCAGAATATCTGTTACTTCTGCTCGATAGTGCTGCTTCCCTGCTTTAAGTCTGTGGCTGATTAGCACCCTCTGTTTTGCAGACTTCTGCTGATAAAGAGCCAGCCTGATTTGAAATAAGATTAAATTAGCAAGAAACATTCAATTGTGAGTCTGCTTATTAAAAAAAAACCAGAACTTCAGAACTGTACAAACCATCTCAAGATCTGAATAGCTCTTACTGCTGCATCTCTAAAAGGCTCTTCACGCAAACACCTACAGGAGAATCTCACCTCTACTGCAATTTTAACTCGCACTTCGTAGAGCCCAGAGAAATCAATCAAGCATTTAATTTTCTACTAATGCAGTATTACCAACTGCCAGTATAATAAACACAGTGCAATTATTTTCATATTTGTTGTGCCACGGGTACAACTCAGAGCCAACCCAGCCATTCAACAGAATATCTCTGTGCAGAGATACCTGGATGCTGCTGATTTCATCTGCACAGACTGCAGGTGTGTACTCTGCCTTGGTAGCATGAATCAAAGTATAGAGGACATCAGAGGAGTTATTGCTGGGTAGTTCAGCACACTATTTACTGCTATCACATCCATAAATGCAATCAGAAGCCATGTTATTATAGCAGGAGTACTTGCCGTAATCACTCTGAAGAGGCAGAGCTCTGCAGTCCGTGCTTAAACTCACAGGAGCAGCCCCATTACCTTCAGCAGGACCATTTCTGCAGCAGCCAGCTGAGTGGTAGTTGCTGAACTCAGATTTCCACTATAAACTCCTTTTCAACTGCTCACAACTCATAACACAGCAGGCTGTAAATTTCCAAGTTTGGCTTTTGTTTGAAAATGTTTTCCATTTTAGTTAGAGCAAAAATAGTTTTGTATTGTTAAAATGGTGACAAGAATAAAAAAAAATATATACATTCCTTCATTTAGAAAACCCAATTTCTAGTAATAGATCTAATAATAGAAATTGTTGAAGTTAGATGAAAGCAACAAAAAACTTCACTGAGCAATGTACCAGTGAGCCATTAGGACCTGAGGAGCAGTCTTGTCTGAGGGCTGATAACAGCAACATTTATCCAGACTTCTCCAGAACTCTTGCGGGAGTTAAGGCCCAGTGATCTTTACAGCAAGTGCCTCACTTGGCATCAGCCTGGAGAAGGTACCTTCTGTCTTCTCACAGTACCCTCCAATGAAGACAGCTCACACAGGCAAGGTAACTCCTGAAGCAAAGCGTGTGCTAACCGTACTTAGACGAAAGAGCAATTTTTCCTATGCCATAACTTAGAAAACTATCTTTAGCAACATTAATCCCAACTTTGGGATGCCAATTTTCACCTCCAGTCTAGGAAGCTACTGATCTGCTTCCATGGTGGCCCTTGCAGACATCTTTGGTGAAAGAAAAGATTTCAGTGCACACCAATTTATTTTTTTAAATTATTATTACTATTTACACATTGAACTCCCGCTGGTCTGTTCACAGCATAGAAGACCCCTCTGACAAATACTGTTGTTCACCAAACAGCAGGCTCAGCAGTGTGTCTGAATTTGGTGGATACTTATGCTGACAACCAACCGGTCACAGAGCTCTGTACCACAGACATATCCTGCTCACTGCATTCCTGTGACTCTACGAAGCAGAACGAGCCGATCATGTTCAGCGTTTCAGGGAATCAGCACCTTTTGTGCCAGCTGAACCAAGCACATCCACCACCCAGGTCAAAGAGGGGCTGGATTTCAGCTCCGGCAAAACAAACCAAGTTCCCAGTGAAGACAATTACCATGACTGATCATACATGTGACTTCTTTTAATGGGTTTCAACTCAGTCAGCAAAGCAGGACAGGCAAAATCATCCAGGTCACAGGCACTCAAGAGCAGCGCTTATGGCTTACAGAACGAAATGTTGCTGGTTATGTTCTGTAGATTTCCTTAAAACTCCTGCTACCCATATCTCTGAGTTAGCATCTGGCACTTTGGATAAAATTTCAGAAATTATGCTGCTATTGAAAAGTGGATATTCAACTTTTTTTGCAGTAATGCGTTATCTTAACAACCTCACTTTAGTATTTTTCATTCTCAGACTCTACCATGAATTACGGAAGCAATTTATGATCCTCTGCAAGTTCATATGATCAAGTAACCCATAAGCAAAAAATCAATGCAAGGCAGGCAGGAAGCAGTGAGACATAATTCACAGCCACTCAATGACTGCGTCACTTAACATTAAAGAGACAGATTTCAGGAATGTTCTCTCCACGCTGAGCAGAAGTCCTGGCTTGGAACAAAGGGGCTGCTGATCTGAGCACTTTGAGTCTGCTACAGAGAGTGGCACTGTAAGCGTAGGGCAGTGGAGAGGGGAAGAGCCACTGCCTTGTAGCTGGACAATTCCCTTCAGGAGATCACTGGAAGTTTCTCTACAGTGAATTTGTGAACTGAGAAAGTAGCTCTGTATCCTTGCAGAATTTCATATAAAAATGGAAACTTGCTGTCATTACAGATTGAGATTGAGTTCTGCTGCAACCCCTGTACTGGAGAGATTTTACCTCGATTATGAATAGAAAAATAAAGTGCATGAAAGAAGGAAGATAGGAATATAGAGAACACGTGTACAACTGTTTCATATTCAGAATTGCATCATAAGAATATTAATTGTTTCTATCTTCCCCCACCTCAAAAAAGCTAATTTTCTGTTTTGGAAATTGAAAGAATACTTTTCCATTCCAGCTTTATCATCCTTTTGTTACAGCTATTTAAAATTGATGCTGGACACACCACTTCCAAGACTCACTCAAGAACTCACCAGGGCTGATGATACTTGTATCATCTGTTAAGCAAATCCGGAAAGATGCCCTGCACTGAAAAATGTATGGTCATTTTTCAAATAAGTTGAAGGATTCATTGCAAATGAAGAAATATAAGAGCCTTGAGAACAAAGACAAAAGTCTTTTGTATCACAAAACCTGTGAAGGAAGTTGGGATAACACAGGGCTGTTCCAAATTCATCTCAGTACAGAACTTCAGGTCATGTTTATGAATGCACATGTGTGTGTGCTGCAACAGCACAATTATACGGAACTGCTATTTATATGGAACTGTTGGAACAGGTCCAAAAGGGCTACAAAGATGATCTGAGAGCTGGAGAGGCCCCTCTGCTGTGAGGACAGGCTGGGAGTTGGAGTTGAGCTTGGAGAGAAGGCTGAGAGGAGACCTTACAGCAGCCTCCCAGTACTGAAAGGGGCTCCAGGGAAGCTGGGAAGGGGCTTCCTACAAGGGGCCTGGAGTGATGGGATGAGGGGGAACGGCTTTAAACTGGATGGGGAAATATTCAGACTAGACATTGGGAAGAAACTCTTCACAGCAAGGGGGGGGGGGCACCCTGGCCCAGGGTGCCCAGAGCAGTGGTGGCTGCCCCATCCCTGGAGGTGTTCCAGGCCAGGTTGGATGGGGCTTGGAGCCCCCTGACCCAGTGGGAGGGGTCCCTGCCCACCCAAACCATTCTGTGATTCTACATGCACTACATCTCAAACAAAATCAGGCAGTGTTTGGCTTGAAGCAGCCTGCCATAACTCAAACAAAACTCTGATCTGTCTTGCAGTCCGTCTCAAGTAGTTATTGCAACCATTTCTATGATTTGCAAATGACCGACTAATTATCAGATACCATTATACTGCACTTGCAACACACACTAAACTTAATTTACTGCGATATTTATCTAAGCAGGCCAATAATCTCAGTAACAAGCTTGCTTTTCTGACTATTCTAATTATGGAAATGATAGCATTCCTGGGAGACAAGTCTAAATTATTTGTAGTTTTGCTCGAGTGTGTTAGCCAAGCATTCTCTCCATTTTCCCACTGACTCTCATGAATAAATAACACTCAAAAGCAACAGTAAATTAATTAATGTTGAATTAGAATGAAATTCCTAATAATAATATTTATGATATCAATTAACAGCCAATTAGCGCATCATGATCAGTGTTATTAGGGTGAATACAAAATGCCTTCTAAGTGAGAATTAGGTTATTTTTACTATATTCAGTGACATTACTGAACTTCAGAGAGGTAACACACAGTAGACCCAACAACAAATATTCCTTGCAAAGACTATTCACTCTTGCACCGTATACTTTAGTCCAACAACATTTTGTGAGGTAATGCTCTTGGAACCTACAAAAACCAAGAACGACCACTATCTAGAGGAACCTGTACCATTATGGCCCTAAGAAAACTCTCTAGAGAAAAGAGATTTTTCCAGCTTGGATCTCTGGACAAACCAGCAGGCCATTCAGAGTGGGACCCCCAGCACCGAGTCAAAACTTGTGGAGACCAAGATCATTAACATGGAAAATCTTCTGGAGGTAAATATGTGCATTTTCAGAAACAAACAAGCACAAGTGACAAGCACTCTGGATACAATTAAAGTGGAATGGTTTGGTCTACATAGTGGGATTACAACGCACATCTCTCTCCCTGGAGAGGGGAAAAGGTAGGGCTGGGCTCTCCTTCCTGGCTAGAAAGCTTTCCAGAAGCTGCTTCTGATCAAGGATTAGTGTAAAGACAGTTTAAGAAGAAAAATCATCAGTCATTAATCCTTTAAACATTTCATAGCCAACATATCTTTAATACAATCCCCCTAATCCAATTAGGGTGCCTTGAAAATCATATCTTGAATTCCACACTCCATTGTGATGGGTTCTGTGTGAGTGAAACACCCATCCACATGACAGCTGCCACACGCCACCGTGTCCCCACGTGCTGCTGTGTCGCCACACGCCATGCCACAGTGAAGCGCCCGGCCAGGCCGGCCTCGAGCCTGCAGGCTGTGTCGGCCCTGGGCCCCATGCAGGGGCAGCGTTTCCAGCAATTCCCAAAGCAACCTTGCCACACAGAACAGAGATTTTAGATATTATAATCTTTTTTCATTCAAACTCATATATATTTAAAACGCGCACAAGGAGCTGAGGGTATAATTTTAACCCCCCCTTTTCATTAGAAACATTGCTAACAAGGGCGAGTGGAGCCCAGCCTCAGCAGGTGGGCACCGATGCTGCCTTTGAACATTCATCCCTGTGAACCGACACCGAAAATAACGCCTAATACAATGGTTTTTGCAAGTGAGCAACAAATCACTACTCGTTAACTGAGTCTTTTTTTTAATGTTCTCATGAAAATATTTGGATCGACTTTCACAAGGATGTATATTCACACTTACACTTATGGGCAAAGAGCAGAAAGAAACAGTGTAGTCTTGTTGCTAAAATAAAGGACTTTCACTCTATTACTCCATCACAGTATAAAAAGATCCCATTAACATACCACTACAGGAAAAGGAATGAAAATCAACTTGCTGGCAATGGAAAATGTTCAAAAAGGGCAAAATAAAGTGATTTCTCTGCATTTTACTAGGCATTCTAGTTTTGTTGTTAAAAAATCCCAATGTGCAGAAAATGTAATTTTATTGACTAAATAAGTCAGTGGCTGCTGTTAAAAGCATCTGGGGAGAATTTGTATGTGAAATACATTCTGGCAATAATATCATAATTTATAAACTAGAGCCATAAATTTCTCTCAGATTTTAACAAGGTCACAATGCCCTTGATGTCAAGGAGCTGCTTTAACAGAGTCTACTCTATACCACAAAAGATGAGTATGGGTGCAATGTTTAAAATAAAAAAATTAATGCTGACCATTTATAGATAAAAATAATAATGGATACTATTTCTAAAATTATTTTATCTCTTCTCCTCAGAGTCTGTCTTCCCATGCTGCAAATCTCTACTTCATGGCAGCAGTCAGAGGCACTAAATTTGGCACCAGGTACTTTCCATTTACTGCATTTGGGACTGATCCTGCTCTTCCAACGCTGCCGCCTGTGTGCTGGCAGGGTTTTACCAGGACCCCGGCACAATTTATCCCACATCACTGAATTTGGGGTGTCTGGCAGAAGTGAGCACGATACGTTAGTGTGCATCTCTAGGAATAACTTATCAGTGCAGCATACTATGAGATAGGGCACATATCCAAGCAGTTATGCATTTTAATTACATAAAGAAAGTGCTAAAAAAATGCTTTGAAGCTCTAGATGTATTTCAGTAGCATTGTTTCCAATGTAATTGGTTTTTTTGCCACTACCTGCTCACCTATACATAAGCGATTTGACCACCCCTATCACAAGAGGAGGCTTAAAAAAAAATAATAAAAAAAAATCTTGCATTCAGATGTAATTCAGTTCCTCCTCCTTGGAAAAGATGGAGCCCCAAACTAAACAAACTCATTCACATCTTTCTTTTGTGGTACAGTAGGACATAAAAATCATCAACTTGCAACAGAACTGCTACGCAAACCTAATCCAGTAAATGAAAAAGTGTGAAAGACAAGAAATATCTCACAGATTGTAAAATGGTACTTTTAGTTAAAAAAGAGACCAAGGAAAATAAGAAATACAGGCAGAGCACAGCAGTAACAACCAAAAGGCTCCCTGGCCGTCAGCCGGTGGCCATCGACTGCAGGCTCCTGGCTGAAGAGCAAGTGCTCCACAGCCCTCATAGTGCAGTCACCAGAGTGACAGCAACTGCGTCCGTGGGCAGGGCAGGGCAGTCCTACTCACAAATAATGCTTTGGGCATCCTCAGGAAGAGGAGGAGGCGAAGGTGGAGAGGGGAAAGAAAGACAAGGAAAAAAGCCCCAACAGGTTTGTTGCAAAAACAGTTACACACTTCACTATCTGCAAGGGCAGGATCAGTAAGGGTCCCAACACCGACCCCTCAAGTCCAGAAAGACACAACCCACAGCACTGGACAATCAGCAGTCACTGAGGTCTCCAGTTATAGCAAGGTCTCCAATTACTACTGCAGCAGCTGCTACAGAACCCATCCTTCTCACAGCCTAAAAGTTTAAACCCCCTAAAGATTATTTTTCATTGTAGCTAAGGATAGACATTACTTTTTAAGGCAAGGAGTTTGCTAATGAGTACTATTTCAGTTCATCATCTTAATTTCAGTCCATCTCCTGCTATGTAGCAGGAGTTTCCCATCTGAAATCAATGGAGAATCGACAGCATAAAATTAGTATCAAAATAAGAATTAGCATGTCTGAGCCAAATTGTGCTCAATTTGTTCATGTTCCAGCTCTGAAGAATTCTTAATCTATATAAATGCAGATTAACTGAGCTTCCTTAACAATCCCCCATTTTAGCTACAAGAATCAAATACAGCCAAGCTATAATTTCCTTCAAATATAATTTCTTTTCTAGTATCTCTATTTTGACATTAAAAGAATGATGAGAAATCTCTTCATATTAGTTCCCAAGACATATTAGGTCCCAAATGATAGAAATTACTCCATATAAAATAATTGTGTCTTATGACACCAAATGCTTACTGTTCAACAGGACAGCTTTCACAGAGTTAAAGACAACATCTGAAATCAAAAGTCTGTTTGCTACCAACCCTTTCATTAGAACAAAATCATTTTCCAAAACCAGACGTCAACTAGTATGGAATGGGTTAATATTACGTTAAATGAAGATGTACTTAAAAATAACAATTACACCTGACACTATAATTACACAGCCCTAGTGTTTAATCCCCAAATAACACTGAGACCTTTTGCCAAAGGTAATTTGACTGTTAATATGAAACCCAATGTGTGTTCCTTTTAATTACATATGTGCCTGCTGAGAACATATGATCGAGTCCAAAAAGCTAATTCATTGTCAGCATGGCAGCACCAACGAATATTAAATACTGCACACTAAGGAAGTTTTCCAGATTACCAATTACCACGCAAAAATAGGATGCATCGCAAATGTGGTCATCAGCATGAAAGTAAAATGCAAACAAAATATTGCGAAATAGAGCTGGACTCTGAGCCAGCAGTGGGTACAGGAAATCCCCACGCAGCTCACCCTTTCTCTTGCAAAGCAGCAGCATTCAGCTGCTCTGGTCTAACCCCCACTCCCACCATGCTTGCACAGATTTGCTCTGTCACAAAGCAGCGACAGTGCTGTCTATAAACCTCACCATTAGCTGAAGCACACGCTAACGGCCAGTTCTCTTCAGCAACCAAAGCAGATTTTTTTTTTCCCTTTTTATACTTAGCCTTAAACTTTCTGCATTTCGAAGAGTTTTTTGTGGCTTTGTGTTCTCTTCTTATGAGCCTCTGACTCCTTCCTGGCACTGAAATCATGTGAAGAGTCAGTTTATACCTCTAATCCCCAGTAGCATGGCTAACACACATTCTGATTTACTTTTAATTATGGACATATTCATGCATGTCAGTGTTTTCTAAAGAAAGTGCCCAGAGTATGACGAGGGGAATCCAGAGTCAACACACACCAATGAGTTAACCTGGGGAAATGAGACATAAACACAATTTTGAAGGCAGCAGAGACCCAGCGAACACTTCTAATTGCATCTTTACCTGTCTTTCTGTTGCTTTGCTGATGCATTATTAATTAATAACTATGGAGTCTTCCCAAAAGAGCATTTTAAATAACAGCTGAATTTCTTTATGGATGATTAAGAATCACAGAAGTATGTCTGCATGTTCAAAGCAATAAACAAGCCAGGTAGGGAGCCTGAACTGCCAGGGAAACTGCTCTTTGAAGCTTCAAGTTTTAGGGATGCTAAATGCTTACCGTGTAGTATTATGCAATTTCCAGTCTAGCTTGATACAATTAATCTAAATAAATGTAGGATTTTCTGCATTTTGCCTCAGCATATGCAAATGCTGTTTAAAAGGGAGATGATGGCATTTTAGAAAAGCTGCAGGGTCGATTAGGTTCACTGCTTTATCCAAATTAAGCTACGGCAATTTAGGCCAGCTAACAATTAGTATTTTCAGTTCTCAACTAAGATAATGAAAATTGTCAAATCACAATTATTTCTACTCAAGATTTATGTAAACGATGAAATATGTTTCATCAGCTTTGAAATGTATTATTTGAGGATGACGCAAGATTTTCACATTCTGCTTGAATTCTGGACACATTCAAAGTTTTGAAGGTTTATTTAGGGCAGCTATGTGCTATTGCAGTTGGACAGTTTTAGATATATGTTGAAATAAATCTGAAATTTTTGTTGATGAAGAGATTTATCCACCTCTACCTCAAAAAAAACCCCCTATTCAAATAAATTTCCATCATTGTTCAACAATATCGCCGCCTTTACGGTGGGAAGGACTTGCGCTTCCCATTTACTCTTCACTAGATTTAGTTACTATCTGAATGAGGATTTTAGTTTTTAGCCTATTGACTTTACTTAATATTTCTTTCTAGTGTTTAACCTGATACATAGAGATAGCAAAAGGACAGCTTCAGCTGTGCTTACTGATCCTGTCATTTGCCTTTCTAGATAAATAATCCAGGCCCCTGCCATATGGTAGACAAAAAAAAACCCCAACTTCTCTCTCCTGTTTTCTGGACAATGCAATAAAAAAAATCACTAATTGGTATTTAGGCAAACTCTAGGCAAGAGGATACATGTGAGAGGACACGCAGGGCAAAGCACAAGTGCACTAAGGCTTCCTGGTGGGCTGTGTCAATGGCCACTTGGACAGGATCAGCCTCCTCCGCTGGCTCCAAATACCATCCTGCTCTGCCAAGGCCATATGTTTGCATCCCATTGATCCACCATCTATCTTCTGCACTCTGAGCACAAGGCAGTCAAAGGTAGGCCTGGTCACCAGGAGAAGATGCTCAGTATTTCTTGGCAGACAAAGTAATCATGGCCCTTCTCTTTGCCTGCAGGAACAAGCCACCCCACAGACTTCCGGCAGGGGTTGTGCATGCCCTCTAGGACAGCCAGCATGTGAATGCCAACTCACTCTGCTCAGTCCTGATTAAAAGTTTTACTCATTTTTCAAAGCAAACAGAATTTGCTCTCAATTACCCAGACAAACTACTACTATACTTTTTCTTTATAATATTTCTTTCTGTCTCCTAATCTTAAGTCTTCTGGTTTATGGCTGAGTCCTTCTACAGGGGTTCACAGCAAATGGAAAGAATATCTTTCCTACTTTAAGATATTAAGATGGATTATTATTCCTCCTGATATGTTAGAAGATATTTATCAGTTTGAGTTATAGGGCCTGACTGTGAAGATTTAAACATTGATTTAATGCCAACTTAAAGACTCCTAAAAGTGTAGGAGATTGCATTAGATAAATAATGTAACAATAAAAGGTATATCAGGGCAGACATTATTGTAGCTTTCCACCAATCAATCACCATTTTCCATGTTTATCCAATTTTTATCTCAAGGCTCTGTACATCAAATGGCCCAGACATATACTACGCAATTGAAATAACTTCATCATTGAATAAAATTGCAGAGCCATTAAAATTCTCTAATATCAAGATAGCTGACATTATGTTAAATATTGGCTTCAATTCCGTAGGGTAATAAATTCTGACCTAAATCCAATCTTTCATGGATAACTGATTCATAATGAAAAATGACTGTTTTGTCATGTTACCTCAGGAAATTTACTGTGGAAAATACAGCACCTGGCAGTCTTTGAAATATATGATAATTAAAAATAAGTTTCCTTCCTAGACATCCTGAAACAAAGGGAACGGATTATGGTGAAAAATATCAGATGTGCTTACAGCTACCAGTTCAAGAGAAAAGCTCCCACTGTGCTCTTCCCAGGTCTCTTTGCAGAAGCACTCAGTTGGCCACTGAAAAACTGACACTGGGGCTCTCGAATACCCCTCTTACTTCTTTCCTAAACTGTTGCGATCTGCAGCAAAGGAAAGCAAACACAAAGATGATCGTTTCTGTATGTTTGGCAAACTGTTCCTATAAATGGCCATAAATGATCAAGAGAAATTAAAATGTGTGAACTTACATGTTAACCACAGCCTTTTAATTGTAAACGATGGAGCCGAATCCAACGGTATTTGTTATTAAGAAGAGCCAGAAGTAGACAATTTTGAATAGATTTCCATTTTGCTGACTTGGTGACCGGTAGGACAAGAATCCCCAGCCCTGAATACACCTCTTTTTTTTCCTTGATCTTTGCTTCCTCCTGGAAGAGGAAAATTTACTTATTTTTCCTTGGTGACCTTGACATTATGGAGATAGAAGTGTACAGAGACACTTTAATGTGCCCTGTTAAGGCTATTAAATAAAATTACTGGAATAAGACATCATCTATGTAGAGGTAATCTAAGGTAGTGCAGCAAACACCAGTTCAACCTCTAGCCCACACAGCTTTCAGTACCTGATGGGAAGCTTGGGTGTTCATCTCCTGGCAGCAAAGAGCAGAATTACTTGCAAAGGTACATTAGGTCCGCCCAGCCTCACTGTGCTGTGGATTGGTTGAAGCCAGAGCACATTACATAGAAGACTTATTCACCATTAATCTCAGCCACACCTCTCATAAGCCATTTGCATACTCAGGTTCTCCTGCCCAGGTTTTCCTTCTGTAAGGGAGTTTATTCCTTACGATATTTTTGAATGAGCAACCAACGAAAGTGTCTCTTTCTCAGACAAAATGACTTTGGCATAGATCCTCAAACCTGTTCACAGACTTAAAGACAGATCAGTGAAATTCTTTCAGAGCACTTGCACCTAATCCCATGCAAAAGTACAAATGGGTAAAACACAGTCTGCAGTAATTTCCTCTTTTAAAATTTCCTTTTCCTCCCTACTATTCAGCAAATTGCCCAGAATGAATCACAGCCCATGAACAGAACATGACAACATATGTACCTGTTTAGTCACACTGCTGTCAATCCCAACAATATTACGCAGCGGAGTAACGCACCGCACACACAGAAGCTTTCAGTCTAAAAGTGGCATGGTTTAAAACACTTCACTGCAGAGTAATACCCATCGGCTGGATGGAAACTTTCACTTCCAATTAAAACCACAGGTGAGTAAGCAGGCAGACTACTTAAGCTGCTATTTACAGCTGGTCACAAACCACAGAGCCTTCTCACCAGTGAAGTATTTCACCAGCGGCAAAATGAGTTGCACAAATGAATCCAGACTTCAACAACAAAACACTTTGCCGTTAGTTTGAAAAGAAAGTCTCCACAAAAGAGAAGATGTCACCTTGCAAGAAAGAGACCGACACAAGAAATCATATTTCAGTTACACGCAGGGCTGCCTTGAATTTCAGTGGATAAGTGAGGTTTCCATTTGTAGAGAAAAATCCTTTTGACAGTTTTTTGGTGGTGAACCCCCAAGAACTACAAATGTTGCAGACTGCCATGTCTCAAGGACGAACGACTGGTCATTAAAATAAGCAAATGCAAGCCAGAGGAATTAAGAAGAAAGTGGGAGATGAGCTCTGCACATGAGATTCTTCAAGCTGATCCACACAAAGATGATGTGGTATCTTTACAGTATCACAAAGATTTAATCTTCAAACTCACAAAACTGACCTGAAAACCATCAGCATCAGAGGGCATAAGAGTGTCCTCCTACAAGAATCTTCATCTGCCATGGCAGTGATTCCTCAAGGAGTAATGCAAGGTAAGGAGAGCAGTGAATTCATAAAAGCCTTTCATTCATAAGGACACAGACTTTATTTTTCCTTCTAAACTGCTGGCGTAACGCAAAGGCAGCATCGGTACTGCTGTTAATAAAAATGTGTGAAGTTGAAGCTTTTACCAAATTTTCCTGCCTGTGGAGAAGAAGCACAACCTCTCCAAACACAGCCACTGTGTACAGACAGCACCAATGCAGAGGAGACACAAACTCAAGTGTGAACTGAGCCTTTTTGTGCTTAATGTGCATCACCCACTGACAACCTAAACACCCCTGCTCTCCTCTCTCAGACCAAGCACATCACTAGGAGGCAGAATGGCCTTTTCTCAGAAGTTTTAATGCCCAGAAAAGTTGTAGCAGCATAACAGAAGGTGGTGCAGCAGGGGAATGCAGCCACAGGAGTTGGGCCACTGCTGTCCTGGCAGTGCTGCCCTTAGGAGACTGGTTTATCATCAGAACAGCAATATGAAGAAATGCTGATTCAAAAAGGCATAAGTGATTCAGTCCTGCAGGAAAAATCCTACAAATTCACAATCTGACAGCACATACAATCATTATACAAATTATTTTCAATAAACCCCACAGTTTGAGTGAATGGATAGCGATTTTCCTGCAGTCTAGTTGTGGGGTTTTGCTTAAATCTCCTACCATTCAGTCACTGTCAGGTAAGCACTGAACACAAGAGATGGTGGGGATGGTCCACCTCCAGCAACCTCCAGCAAAAAGCACTGAAAAATTCTTCAGCCTCCCTGGAGACTGGTGAGAAAACTGGTGAAGGATAATGATGGACTTCTGCCATGGATCTTTCAGTAGGGCTCAGACTTTAATACCAACACCTTATTTTATAGTAAAACTGCAAATAGACTACTTCAGAGTTTAATGCGCATTAAACTAAGCCTGACGGTGACAACATTAGACATTGGAAGCTGGGAGCAGGCACTTCTTCCTTACAAAGGTCCCAATCAGGAATAGCTTCTCTGACACAACAATCTGATAAATCAGTGACTTGTCATGGATATTACAATAGTGAGAGTGGGGAATCAGAGCTATTCACTTCTAACACACCCTCAAACTACCAAAGATGAGCATTTATTTGGAAGACTAAATATACACTGAGCAATTTTCAAAACCTTTTCCAAGGTTGCTCAGCTACAGATCTTTGTCATTCACTTTCTCTATAGAAGTCATGATTACTCAGGGAGAAAAAAGACTGATGTTTTAAAACTACCTTCTGCATAAGAAATCTTTGCAACAGAAACAACTAAATTATGGTCTGGATTCTTAAAATGGTGTTAATGTCCTGTAAGATTGGCTTCATGCCCAGACTATTGGCATTTTAATTCAGAGTAGATCCTTTAAACTCATTTCCAAGGGAAGACAGTGACTCCTGAAATATATCAAACAAATACACATTTTCAAAAACCTGCCTGAAAAGGGGTGCATTCCCTTTTAACTTTATACTTAATTCTATAACAAATTCTGGAAATAGCTGATGCATCTGTTTCAAGAAGTCACAAAAGAAGAGAATTCTTTGCTGCAGCTCAGAGGGAGGAAATCAAATGTCAAGACTTTTCCCCTTAACTATTTTAAGAGTGATACACTCAACGCCATTGAATTCAAATGAAACTATGGCAGCCTCCAGCCACAGGCAGCGTGGGATTTCTGGGACTTGACACCTTCCCATTTTCAAAGTAACAATTCATCAGCTGTGGATTCCTGGGAAAACACAGAATTGCTTCGCTAAGTAAGGGTACTTAGAGAAGTGCAGTGGTAAGGAAAGCACAGCTGAATTTGCAGCAAGTCAGCCCCAGCAATCCTCCTGTGTCCCCGATGGCAAAACCAAACCAAAAAACAAATCTGAAAGCTGCTATTGCCTGTGTACAATGAGTACACATAACAACAGCACCCAGACACAGTTCTGTTACGGTTCCAAAGTCAAATAAGGGAAGAATATAGTATTGAAGGTGCTTGTGTAACCTTAACTCAAGCTCAGTTCAGTATTCCTCTGCATTGGCATTGCACAGCTGTTTGCTTAGCATCCAATAAAGTGAGGGAATTGGATGCCGTGTTTCCTCTTAGAGGTCCCTCCACTAAAATCACTGTAATTTAGAGTCTACTCCAGAGGTCCAACACCTCTTATATGAAACAAACCCCATAACTGCCAGTATGGCTTGTATGGCCCAATTTTTCCTACTGTAGGGAGAGGTTGGTTTCGACAATTTTGGTTTGGGGTTTGTTTCGGGTTTTTTTTGTTGTTGTTGTTGGGTTTTTTTCTTTCTTTCTTTTTCCCCTTGTCCCCCAGTCATATCACTGCACCAACAGCCTTCTCTAGCCATAGCTGTATTTGACTCTCTGCCCCGATGCTATCCACAAGTTTCAGGATCACTGGGAAGCACCAGCTATCACTTAAGTACTTTCGCTTCATCTCTGTACATACGCAGTAATCTTTATCAAAATATTCACTGAGCTTATGTTGCCCTCATGCTCTCTTCCCAGGAGGGTTGCAGCGAGGATATATTTAGCCATTATCCTCTCCCACAGTTGCCCACAGTCCTCCTTGAATGCTCCATAAAACAATATCATTTTCCAAAGCAGAGGCTTGATGAGAATTAGGGCCGCTGACCATAAATTTTCCAGCCCTTCTGCCCTCCATTCCTTGTGTCATGGATCGCTCTTGGCATCTCCTTAAGATGCCACTTGTCAAGATGTTTCTCTGCAAGACTGCTGCCCTGGCCTGGCAGGCAATAACTCTGCAGCCACCAGATCCACAGGTGACCAGACTGACCTAACACAGAAAAACATGACCAGACAGTAGCACCATGTGGAAAAAACAGAGCAGTATCAGTCTTGATTTCGTTTTCCCACTTCTAAACTTGTAGATGATTGAGACTGGAATTGCCTGTATTTAAACGAAAGGATTAATTGGCACAGACACCCAACACAGTCCTCCCCTCACCGATTTTCTTCTAAAACCAAAGCTGTAACTACACAAGACATTGCTGACAGAGCCTGCCTGTGCTCGTAATGGCCTTATTTGGGGGAGAAGAATCCCTCAGCTCTGCAACGCCACAAGCTCTCCCATACCTGAGAAACACCATCCTCCTGCCCTCTACGCTGCAGCTGCACCCAGCTACGCAGAGAGGTGACAAAACAGTATTACTCTGTTTTAAGATACCACAGGACATCTCTAGCAATTCCAGCTCCCTTACAAGATGTACACAGATCTTTCTTCTGCAGTGAAACTTGTCCAGATTCTGAGCCACTGGCCAGATCCAGTTTCTGAGGATAACTTATTCATTTGGGACTCTGTGCAGGTAACAACTTGACTGAGAGCAGGGGGAAGTGTTCTGTCAGCTCTTACACCAAACCTGCCTCAACAATCCTTTCAGAACACACCAGTCACCCAAAAGCAACACGGGCAGCCCTGCGGTGGGACACTCTGCACATCCAGGCTGGTGACAGGGGCTTTTGTGCACATGGAGCCCAGCATTTACATGCATTTTCATCATAGAAATTACATACTCCAGTCCGCATCCATACCATGAGATAGGATCCCTCCTCAGCAAAAGCAAGGAAGTGTCTTTTCACTACTTACATCCTAGTTTTAACTATCCAAACCTGTACACGTGGCCATAATAAAATCTAAAAGGAAGAGTGGCTGGAGAGCTCCC
>VWPV01027932.1:0-40095 GCA_013389885.1 Geococcyx californianus
CAGAGGGCACTGCCCACCCCACCCCGGGACCTCGCGCTCCCGGCCGCTCCCCCTCACCTTCTCCAGCCGCCACTCGCCCGGGTCCCGCCGCTCCGCCGCCAGTGCCTCGCACCGGCTCAGCAACCGCATTAGGTTCAGCTCCAGCCGCGTCGCCGCCATGGCGGGCGCGGGCGGAAGGCGCCGCGCGGCCACGTCCGGCCGCCGCCATCTTGGGGCGGGGCGGAAGGCGCCGCCATCTCGGGGCGGGGCTGGGAGCGCGGGCCCCGATGAGCTCTGAGCGCCTCCAAGTTTAAACCAACCCCGCGTGCCCGGGGAGGCCGCGGCTGAGGGGGCACCGCCTCGGCCTCGGAGGCGGCGACCGGGAGCGCTGGAGCCCCGCGCGCCCTCCCCGTCACGGAGGAGCAGAGCCCTGAGCCACGGGGACCCCTCTCTCCCGCCTCCCCCGAGCCCAGGGCTCACGTCAGTCCTTCTCCTCCCTGGGAGGGGATCGGGCCCCCCTTCCCTCCTCCTCCCCCTCGGGAGGGGATCGGGCCCCGCTCTGCCTCAGCCCTGCTCCATGAAGGGCTGCCAACATTCCCTGTAGGCTCCCACCCCAGGGTGGGTGTTTCCTGTGCAGCTGCGTGGGAAGGACACGAGGGCTCCATGGCTTCGCACTGGGTTCACGTTTGCTCCAAGGGCGCCAAAATTCTCAGAGGCAACAGCCTCCCCCCCTGCCAAGAGAGCTGCCCCAGCCCCTCAGGAAGCACCCACAGAGGTGATGCCAATAAAGCGCTTCCTCCGGAACAAAGCGTTCCACAGGCAAGAAAGGGATAAACCAAGATGTGTATTTTTAAAAAGTGCAATGTATTAATAAACGTTTTAATATATTTTGGTCTCAGTTAAGGCTATAACGACATGAACAGTGCTGTAAACGACACAGAAGGTTGTCATAAAAACGTAAAAAAACTTAAGGCAACACACATTGACCCAAACTCACCCTTGGTCCCACGAGTCCGTCATAAGGCAAAGGGAAAAGGCACGGCAGCAAAATCGGGGGACATCATTTATCCTGTACACTCAACCCACATTTTCCACTCAACACCAGTTTTGTGTTCTGTTTGCTTTGCAGGGTTTTAATTTAAAGTGAAGAACATATTTTTTAAGCAGCCTTGCTTAACCCTTTCAGCACTGTACGAGTCGAGGCTGCCTTTCAGCACCACTCAGAAGACGAACAAGTTCACAGCCTTTAAAGGGTTAAAGCCAAAGCTGCAGTCAACTTCAAAGACATCCAGACAGCTCAAGTATTTCACTTCTCTATACAGGGAATGTGAGAGTAAGGGTCTGAAAACCTCCGTTTTACTTTTGCGGTTGGTTCGTATTCATCCAGGAGTTCCTGAGCATGGGCCACTGCGGACCCTTGTGCAATGTACACAGAGTGGATTTTATCAGTTCGCCTTGCTGGCTGCTCCCTCCATTTCACTGTTACCGGAGACTCTTTGTTAGCAGAAATGGTGCACTGGGATTCTGTACATTTGAAAATCCCTGGAGGAAGTTTTATATTTGTGGTTGGCATCACTGGAGTTCGACGGGGCACTTTAGTCTTGGACAAAGTCAAAGAGTATCTGTGTCTGGAAGGCAGGGATGAAGAGGAGGAGTTTGAAGAGGTTTGCAGAAGAGAAGGCACTTTGCAGATGTCTTTGGCAGGCACACTGGAGCTCTGAGCGCGGCGCTGTAATCCTATCGGCGCTTTAAAGAAACAAGATACTTAGATACTGAAGGCAGGTGTAGAGTGGAACTTGATACAAGCAGCTGGGACCAGACAATATCTGGGCACCCCGCTGCACGCAGCAAAAAGAGTAGAATAAAAAAAACACACACTACCTTAATACTGACCTTCGGTATCCACCCGTCCTGTCCTCTCCTCCAGCAGGCTCTCAGTGCTTGCTGAGGTCTCGGAGTCTACATTTTCCTCATCAGAGCCTCGCTGATCGAGCTCAGGTAACCGGTAAGTTATGTCTTCCCTACGCAAAACAGGAGCACTCTATAAAGACGTCTCTGCTATAAGCAACTCTCTACATCACAGCTTTCAGGTAAAAACTTTCCTGCCTGGAGTCATCAAATATTAATTCTCTCAGTGTTTTCTATCAGCTATTTCTTTGCATTTTCCTCTTCTCCTTCAAAAGGGGCCATAACCAGAATTAACCAAGTCAATTTGGGAAAAAGGCACTGCTTTACTCCCTGCAGTAACTCCAGCTGCATGGCTGAAGGGCTCTCAGAGCTCTGACTTACTTTTCTTCTTTGATCGACTGTATGCGATCAATGAGAATCTCCTTTTCCCGGTTATCGGCTTCAGAAACTTCCTCCTCTTCACGCAGCGAGTCCAGTTCCGAGCTGCCACTGTCGTTTCCTTTGCCCTGCGAGCTTTTACTCTGCAAAACAAATTTACACGTAACACTTCTCTGCCATCAGAAGCTGAACAAGCCTCGACTGTCTACTGTTTGCAAGGTGGAAGGCAAATGAGTGGGGGAAACCAAGGCCTGATGGAATCGATGAGAAGCTGTTAGTTATTCATTCAAATATTTCAAAAAGACATTTTTCTATTCATCTAATTTCTGGAGTTTGTTATCTTTTTTGAAGCGCGATTTGATTTGCCAGCCCCACCTCAGTTTTAGCAGTCACTTATAAGTAATATTATTCCATCCAGCACAAGTTACATTCAGAATGGCTGTAAAACAGCAGGCGTGACAGCACAGGTGAGCAGCCCTGCATGCAGTGTGGGGAGGAAGTAGCACCTTAACATGCAGTCTTGATTGCTCAAGAGTGTTTAAAACCAAGTTACGATATGTGTAGTGAGGATTTTAGTCATGCAATAGTGCAAAGTGAAAACCATGCTGAACATGCACTCTGAGCACAGTGTACATACCAGCACCCCCTCGTAAGGGCAAGAAAACCCCAGTTTTACAGGCCAGAGCTAGGGAAGAGATGGAGATCAAATTCACTACATGTGGTTTTGATCAGACAGTTGGGTTTGGTTTAATCAATACAACAAAACCAAAACTAAATTTGGTTCTGTCCACCATCCATCAACAGAGAGAAGGAACTCCTTTGCAATAGAAGATTCTGCAATCTCAGTTCTACTGGTTCAATTAGATGGGAATAGATTTTGACCACTACAAGAGCAGATCCCCCCTCCACACTCTTCACTTATCAAACAGACTCTGTGCACCCGTATATTTAGCTTCTACCTACAGCTTTAGGCAAGTCCAGATCCCCTTTCTTCTTATGTTGCCATTACCTTTGACTCAGTGGATGGGATGGACAGGATAAATAAGCAGCACATCCCTTCCCAAGACATTGGTGGGGCACCTTCTGCTGGATTGTGTGGTTCTGTGGTTTATTTCAACACTTACCGTATTCTGCCGGAGCAACGAGAGCCGTCGAAAAGCGAGGCTCTCTGCCGCTTCCAGCTGATTTATTTCATCCATTTTTATCTTGTACTTCCTTATCTGTTCCTTTATGAGCATCTCCACACACCTGGACAAAAGGGCAAGAGTTTATTCAGCAGCTTTGTACTGTTAAAATTTTGGAGACGACTGTGGGATGAGCTGCCTCTCCAGGCTTGGGGATGCTTCCCCACAACCACATGGATGGGATGCAATCTGTGTCATGAGGGATGACTTACAGGGGTGGCACTGCATGGTGACAGGGTGAGGAGCCCAGCACAGCAAGCCACACTGTTAAAGGCAGACAAGCAGAGCCTCTCACGCTGACTGCACGCAACCATGGTGAGCAAATAGACATCACCGTGGCTGCTAAATGCCCTTTTCCACCTCTATGGCCCCACGGGGCAGCAGAACATTACAAAAAGTTGTCACTTTTCAAACCCTGCTTTAACTGGAGGCAGACACAAGGTGAGCCATGCAGTTAGGATGATGAGGAGTGTTCAGAGAGCCAGAGCTGCCGGAGGGGTCTTGTGTCTCAGCAAAATATCCATAATTAGTGTAGAAACCCCCTCAAATATTATGCTGATGTAAAAGATAAACCTGATATTTAAAGATTGTACCAGCTCTCCATCATATCTCAAAGTCCTACTTTGCAGCAGGCTACTAAAACTTACATGGTTGTTTTTGAAACATCCTTCATGCTGGTTAAAGGGTCAGAGGTATCAGGACAACGCAAGAGGCACGGAGCAAAAACGATAGCCAAGGCATTGGGTGACATACGGTTGACATCTTCGATCAAAGCCACTCTGAAATTCAATGTTCAGACAGTTTAAGCAAACCTTTCCAGAACACAAGCCATCTGATCAAGCTTTACCAGCGTTCCCAAATAACACACGAGGAGGCCTCTGGGGCACTGAGCAAGTACAGCAAGGAACATGAACAGTATTTCACACCTGAAGGAACAGGAAGCCAGCCAGGTAAGCTGGTCTGGCAGTCTCTCAAAGTACATCTGATGACTCAGTGTTTCCTCTTTAAAAATCCCTTTCCCCCATGTTCAAAGAGCCACTCGTAAAATTCTCGAGTTCCTGGGAAAACAGCAGCCCCTTTACCAGTACCGTTTATCCCTGCTCCTAAGACCAGCGTGTGTGGAAGCATTTATGACCTTTATGCAGTCCCGACCAAGCACACTAACACCCCCAGTTCATCATGCACCACCCACATCAATTCCAGTGTCTGGACTCCCCGAGTCCCTCAGATCAACCTCGTCTGCAAAACTGTTCTTACCCATTTGCTAAAACGCACCAGCATTAAAATGCACCTGGTTTTAACCCAGCCATCAACTGCAATTTTTTCATTCCTAAACAAGCAGTGCAGTCCCTGCATTGACATTCAAGGGGCTGAAGTTTAAAAAGTTGCCCAGAGACACTCAAAAAAGTCAGACGAGTTTTTCTCTCCAAAGAAAGTCATTAAACTCATTACTTGACCAGGTGGAAGATGAGTCGCTCCAAGGTGTTGTGATTTGCTTGCGGAAGCTGTTCAAGGACGCTGTAAATGGCACAAAGCTGCTCCTGTTTTTCTGGTAGTTCTGCACAAGGAGAGAAAGCACAAGACCACAATTGCTGTGTGACGCTTGGAAAGCCACCAAGCCCTGACTGATGTTGTCTCAAGCTGTCTGCAACAGGTAGAGATTAAACTCTTAGCAGTCACCATCATTTCATTTACCAAGTGTTCTACCTGGTGTTCAAGTACCCCTCGGGCACTGCAGCTTTCCTGCTTTTTCAGCTGCTGCTGCTCTTGGCAATCATCAACAGACACAGCAAGGTCTGCAACAACATTAGGGTCCTTACTCCCACTTAAGTTAAATTAATTGAAGGATTTGTAGCATCTGGCTGGCTAGATCTGGCTCAGAACATCGAGAAGAAAACAGATTCTACAAAGGGAAACCTATTCACGTGCTTGCTGGTTTTAGAAAGCGCAGCTGTATTGTGACGCCATGATACAAAAAAAAGGAATCCTAATGCAAGGCCAACTCAGCTGCAGGAGAAATTCCTCAATTAGTGATTTACGTAAAACATCTACAACCATGGCTGTAGGTGTACTGGAAGGAAGCTGCTCAGCCAAAGCAAGCACTTTGGAGGTTCTTTTCCCAAGGACACAGTAAGCTAAAGAAAGAGAGTTGCTTTAAATTTTTAAAACCTACCTACAGCTCGAAGAAAATCATTGTACTGTGCCGATGTCATTAGTGGGTCCGGTAATTCCCGCAGCCATTGTTTAAGGATCCCCGTGATGGTGTGAATAGGGTAATTCTCCAGTTTCACCGAATTTGGATCTGAAAAGAAACATTTTCATTTGAGCAGTTCATTCCCGTGATGGACACAATGGGACCCCAAAGAAATAAGATCAGAAACAATCACAGCTGCCGTGCACTGAATCAAAGTGGCAATTCAGAAGAAAAAGGCTCTGATAGTCTCTGTGTACTAAGCAGCTTTCTGGAGCCAACACAAACACCACAGCCTGCACAGCCACCAGAGCACGCCTTTTACAACTCTAAAAAGTAGCAGATACTTTCAGATAGAAGAGAATTGCAAGGAACACTGACATCATGCAAGGAAACCAGAGGACGGACAACGCTGCCTGACCTGCTTGCAGCAGCTGTTTCAGCTCCTTCATCCGATTTGCTGATCCTGATTTCCTGTAAATGCCTTCGGTGTAGAGGCCGTGCATCTCCACGTACTCCAGCAACTTCTCCATGACAACGGGCACTGAATTTCTCTCACTGGTCAGGGAACTCACGCACACTCCAAAGTGACGCGGTTCTGAGTCCTGTTCATTCTGGAATCGATACAGGTCAAGCACTGAGAATCTCTTCCCAAGCAAAAGAATGCCATTGCTTCATGCTACAATTTGCTTTTGTTTCTGGAAGCATCAGGTAGTTTCATTCCAGCTTTCCATAATCCTTTGAGCATCAGGCAGATTTCCTGAGCTGCAGCACTACAGAAATTCGAAGGCACGCAGTGCATGACAGACATCTCTTACAGTCTGCCCAACACGGTACACACAGTATTAAGGAAGAGTTCCACTGTTGGCTCGAGCATCACCTTTTACAACATTCTCTTTCTGCACCTGCAGGGCCTGGCTTTGACCACGCGCAAGCAGAGAAGTCAAATTTTAAGGAATTTTTATTCAGTCCACTGTTCATTTGCTAAGGAACAAGGGCAGCATTGCGCACCCACGACTCGCAGTATCACAGTAATGCACCACGGATCTACTGTTCTTACCTTTTTTCCACAGGATGTGCAGCTGCTCTGTATTTTGGACATGCATTTCTTGTGACAAGTCAGCTTGCACACTAGAGAGAGGAGCAATCGTTACAAACATTCCAAACCACAGGAAAATGCTAAGCATCTCACTCAACGCATAACCTGAGCCCCGTCTGCACCAGCCAAAGCAGCAGCAACCTGCACGTACAGAACTGAGAGGCCCGAGCGAGGCGTGCTCACTCACCGCTGCAGAGACAGGCCTTCTCCATGGGCCAGATGTAGGACGAGCAGTGCTCGCACGACTGCCGTATGCTCACTTGGTAGTTTGTGAATACGTGGCCATTGTGTTCCTCAATCTGGTGGGAACCAAGAAGAAACAAATGGACTTTGTTTGCTTTTTAAATTATTATTGTTATTAATAAAACTATCTAATCCCTATCTTACATTTTTCACTTTTATTTTATAATTGCAGCTGATGACTTTGACCTTGGAACCAAACTTCACCCTTTAAGGCAGTTGGGTTTGCTGGGTCATGTCATAATGGTTAACATTCATCAGTGCAATACAACAGCTGTAAGGTTTGTCATCAATATTCAGTAGTTGTTCTTTTAAACACCCCCATTACTGAGAAAGCCATTAGGTTCTAAAAGATGCTACGGACAAGCAGGAACTGCTAGAGCTCCACCTACCTCCACATAAGCAAGATCTTTGCTTTATAGAAAAGTTATCTTGTGTCACACCTTATGAAAGAAGTGATTTTGCATGCAAAATAAAACAGAACTTCAATACAAAATCAAGCTTTCAAGTGTTTTTCTGTGTTCTGCAAGTGCAGCTGAGGCCTTGGATTACCGTAAGAAGAAATGTACTTACTGCCCGCTCTTGTTTTCGTTTCTTCTTCTGGGCTTTCGTTTGCTGCAGTGGAGCACAGAACTGGCATCAATCTTTGAAATTCAGAGATTCCAATCCCTTTTTTTCCCTACGTAGTTTCCCAGACCCTACTTCACCTCCAGGTATTTGAGACTCTACAACTGCAGCTCCAGCTCGGTACAAGAGCTGTCAGAGCTCACGCTGTCAACTTCCTAAAATCAGCCGAGCTCACCAGCTGACGACAAAGCAACTCCATTTCCAAAACTTTCTGAACTCCTAAGTTCTCACCAAAGGAAAAGTGCAAACACTTTACGATTCTAAAAATCTTAAGGATAAGTAACGAGTGATCCTGAAAAGCATTTGGAATTTGTTATCCATGTGATTCATGTATGAAAAATGCTTCTCAAATAATGGGAACGCTATGGAAAAGGCATCTGAGGTAACACAGGGTCCTTATCTTAGAAAAACAGGATTGTTTCATCATCCCATAAGCCAGTAAGGTTTATACCTTGGGCTGCTCAGATTCCTCTTTTTTCGTATATCCTCTGATGAATTCATCCAGAAGGGACTGGAAGAGATTCAAAACCAGCTTGACTTCTTTTTCTTCCCTTTTTTTGGCCAGATTCGTAACTAGAAGCTGGTAATTTTCCACCAGATCTTTGTAGCCAACGTGGATCTGCCCATTCTAGAGAAGGAAGAACTATTATTCAGAAGACAGTCTTTTCGGGCACAGCTTACACAGTTTCAGATTTTTATGGGTTTAAGTTCAGAGGTAGGAAAGTACACTTGTGATTCAAGTAAAAGATAGCAGCCTGTGACAATTCCCTACTGCGCTGTAGAAGGGCACTTGGCAGAGACACGGTTGGAAGAACACTGGAAAAGCTGTTGGCACCTCTCTTTGGTGTTTAAACACAGCAACACGAAGAGGATGAAGACAGCGAAATCCATCCATTTCTAAAAATAAGTTATGGCTGAGTGAATGAGAAAAGGGAAACAAAACAGTCTGCTTAAGATTACAGCAGGACTGTAAAAAGTTCTCTTTCACATCTAACATTCAGCTTTGAATTCTACACTAAGAGCTGCCGAATTGCTTTGTTAAAGAGCTGCAGGTCAAGCTTTTAACTGCACACTCAATTCATTTATTACCTACCAACTCTTCACTTTATTGAGACTTACTACTTACAGGAGCAGAGTACATGGTCTTGATATTTCCTCTAAACTTCTCTGTGGCTTCAAAGAACAGACATTCAACCCCAGACTTCTGGGAGCGTAAATCATTGATCTAGAAGGCAAATACATGTGCATCGTATTTCATTAAAACATGAACTTCCAAGCAGCATTAAGCTTTGGTTGCTGGGCTTGGTCACCTATCCCAGCCAAAATCTATTTCCTAATATTCCCTAATGCACAGTGAGGACACAAAAATAGGAGGCAGGCAGGCTCTGAAGAACTCTGCTTCCTTACAACTCATGGGTTTTTTTATATAACTTGTGCTGCTCACTTGTTTGTAAACAAATGAAGACTGAAGATGAATGCCTTCAGAATTTAACGTAATATAACGCATTCAGAGATTTAAAGGAAGGAACAGGAAGAGCATTAATGGAGACCTAATTCAGTCAAGCTATCAAATCAATTCCCCTTTGCTTTAAATCATAATAGAAACTAGAAAAGTTGTCTTTAAACTTCCACACAAACAGAGAACACAGACTGGAGATTTGTCGTAGCTGAATGCCTGTTACCTTGTTCAGGAGGAACTCATCGAGATGTTTCAGTTCGTTGGCATTTGCAATCTCACGGATCATGGAAGCTCGCCAGTTCTGAGACACGCTGGAGATCTTGCTGATCTTTATAGTCCGGTTCTTCTTTGTCTTAGCGCTCTCTTTCACGTGGCAGTCCCCTGCCTGGAGGCGACCTGGCAGTCCAGAAGAAGCTGAGGAAGACGTTAATTTGTACATTAAAGCAGGGTGACTGAATTTCACAGCATTTGTTTCCTCAGTAGCCATGCAAAACTTCAGAGAAAAGATGCTATTAGCAATTTGGGGATTAAATCTCAGAAACTCACCTTCTGAAACCTTCTGAGTTCCTCCTGATTCTGGAAAGAGAACACAAGAGACAAGGGAGAGGCCGTCTCCTTCATCAATCACATCAGGACTCTCCTTTGGAATTTTCTTCTCTGGCTTTTTCCCCAGAAGTCTACGCAAAGGACTTTTAAAAGCAGACCTGAACATGAAAGCAGATACAAGTCTGTCACACTAGCAACAGAAGCTGGCTCTGCTACAGGAAAAGGTTCTTTTAACAGCTCACACCCCCAACAGGATCAGCCCCTGCACGCTTACTCCGAGGTCCAACCTGCAGAAACACTGTGCAGCAGCCAAAAGGAAAGACAATCTGAAAACACACCTGGACATTCTAACATTTCCTAGATTGGAGCACTACCTTGAACACATACACACACCACGCTGCGTATCCAGGACATGGCCTCTGGCTCAGGGAGCACCTAAGCAGTGCAAGGCCAGAAGGTCAGGGAGCAAGGCCAGGGAAACAGCGTAAGCTTGCTGGATTATTGAGCTCTTCTCATAGTGTCCCATCTCTCAGCCCAGACGGCGGCGCACCACATGAACCTTTGATCTGGGCCTGTACCATGGCTCTTAGCTTAAAAAGAACCAGTTCTGAGACAAGTGCTACGCAAATGGAGAATCTGTTCCTCAGCAGGGTCAGATATTGTGCTCCCATCGACACCAAGACCAAGTCACCTGGCAATGCAGCCACTCGTGTAGCTGATGTCAACACATGTGTCCCCACACTCAAGGTCTCCAGATGCCCAACTCAAGAACCAGTGGAAAACCTCCTTTGTTTTTTTCCATTTCATAAAGGCAGGTCAGTCCCACACAGAATACGTACTTGGCATCTGTTTGCTGACTTGCTGACTGCATGGGAACAGCTGTGTCTGAGGTAGGCACAAGGTCACTGGGCTTCTTTTGCACAAGGTATTTCTTGATGCCTTTTTCTTCTTCTAAGGTATTTGGCGATATCTACAGTAGAAAAAGTGTCAAAAAATTACATACTAAGTGAAACAGATTCTTTAAATGGTTTCAAAAACTAGAACCTGAAAGGAACACAGGCATCCAGAACATGCTTTAGCTAATTCGAAATATTAGGCATTTGTGAATAAACAAGATAAACCAAATAGCACAATAGCATCAGTACCTGATTCATGGACACAGACTGGGCGAGAGTTGAGAGGTCACTTAAGGAAGATGAGTTCCCCTTCTTTCTGCAATGTCATAAGATCAGTTTCAGATTATGTATTTTATAAAAATCTGTAGCCTCTTAACATTTACCACTGTTAAATAATTCGCATATCATCACTAGATCTGAGAGAGAATACTGATCAACTCTCTCAACCCACTTAAATGCAAAATGGACTGGACAAGTCAAAAAATGGGTCAGATTTCCTGCCATAACAAAGGGAAGATGCTGCAAACTGCAGGCCACTAAAACCTTATTTTAAATGGACAAGACACACAAAAGTAAGTTCCAGGCACTCCTTTAACGCATTAACTCTCAAATTTGAACTCAGCAAGGCAAGCTTTCTGTCTTTCTGTAGGTTCTGAAAACATCCTCAACTGCAGGACTGGGAGCCAAGGAAAAGCAGCAGTTGCTCATAGCTCTTTTTCTCCCATAACAGGCTATCAGGAGCTCAGCATCTCTTTTTAAATATTAAAGCTATCTGCTTCCTGAAGAGTCAAAATAATTACAAAGCTGCCCTTACTGTAGCTGGTCCTGAGGAGACTTATCCACACGTGTCCTTTCATCCAAAGACTGACTCAGCACATCGTTCTGACCGGCATCAGACTGTCTCTTTCCTTTCCACTTCTCTCGCTTGTACTTCAGCTTCCCTGGGTCATCCACGTATCTCTGGATTGCGGAAGAAGTGGGACTGTCCAGATCTTTGGTTGCCTTCTGAGCAAGACGTTTGTTTGCATCTCCCCAGCACTCAGCTGGAGTTTGAAAGCTCCCAGTGGCAGAGAGTGTGTTACGAATATTCAGCGCAAGATCTGTTGGCCTTTCAGGGCAGGTAAAGCTTTGGCTGCCTTTTATGTGGTTATTTTGTGCTTTTACTTTATCATCTGCCTCCCCATCTGCTTTTTCCCCTTCTGGTACCAGTGGTTGCTCAGGAACAGAGCTGCACTCCGTTATCTCGCTTGAGCGTGGTGTGTCTGAAAGAGCTTTTTCTTCACTCGGACTTGTCTCTCCCTCGCCGCTTCCTTGAAGGACATTGTCATGTGCTGTGGATTCTTTTGGCACTGGAACAGTTTCCAGGGCTTCTTCAGAAGAGGTTTGTTCCTCGTGGCACAGTAACGATGCTCCTTCCAAGGAAAACAGGAGATGCTTATTCTGCAACTCGTTATGTTCCAGCCCCCTCTGCCGACGGGACTCGCGTTTCTCCCGGCTGTTGGTTACTTTTTCCGAGCTCTCTGTCACGTTCTTCTGGGGTAACGAGGCTTTTTCAGACCCACTCAGGGTTTCAGCTTGCTCACTGGTAGCTTTACCTCTGTCCCCAACAGCTTGATCCAGCTCTGACTCATGTTTCACAGGCAGCTGCTCCGTTGCTGGTTCTCTGAGCTCATCTTTGTTCTCATCATTCTCTTTGTCCTGATCTTCCTGCGTTTCTTTTTGCAGTTCCTCTGCTTTCTGCTTTTCTGCAGCCATTTGCTGAAACCTGTCATGAATTTGTAAGAAAGAAGCACAAATACTTAATGCACAGCAGTCAAAAAAAGTACCTAGCTGATAAATGCAGCCTGAATAGCAATGCAGACATGAAGTACGAACACCCTTACAGCCCTACTGGCTGCACAGAGCTCTGGTTGTAGGACTGGAGGACATCAGTACAGCTCAGCTCAAGTCCCAAGCGCTTAACTCGTTCCCCCACACCACAAGCCATTTAACGATTGCAATATTGCTCAGTAAACAACTTAAAGATAGGTATTACCAACTCAACACAAACACAACTTAGCTTGGCAGGTGAAGTCAAGTAGCTACGTGGTTAAAACGCCCGTTTTCATACCATGTCACTCCATTACCTCTTACGCTGTAGATGCCCCCTGACCACGGCTTGCAGGAGACAAATTCTCCTCTTCTGCTGAAGGTAGCGTTTTCGCTCCCTGTATCTTCGCCACGCTGACTGAATATAAACGGCAGCGTTATTCCTCTGCAGCGCCATCCTGACACTCCGGGAACGCCAGCAAGCCTAAGGAGGGAGATTTCTAAAGTGATGGAGGGGTTCTTGAAGGTGGGGAGTATTATCTAAGGAAGTTTGTTTGTTTGTTAGGAAGAGAAGGCAGGCAATTCTCAAAGATACCTGTAAAACAATGGCTGCCTGCCTTGTTCTGAGAAAGCGCCTCCTTTCTAAAGCCATCCTGAGCCAGCTCTGGATGAGAATGATTTTCCTGATCACTTCTTTGTGTAGTGTCTCCTGTAGTTTCTGCCGCTCGGCCTCTTTCATAAAAACCTGCTCAGTTAAAGAAAAGTTCATCAATGAACAGTTAATAGCAGCCTTTCAGCCCCACCGCAGTTACCTCCTCAAACGAAAATATTACTCATTTCACTTATTACTGAAACAAACCTTATCAGCTGGCAAAAATTAGCACACCCAGAAAGTAAGAGTCCTTTTGTTTTACCAAATCTGTGTTTGGATTATACAACACATGGCTGTCCTTACAGCCTTCAAACCACAGAAGAATCTCAAAATGAAAACATCAACCTGTTTGACAAACACCAACAGCAACAATTTCCCCACAACACAGAACCGTGCGCTATTGCGAGGGGACAGGTTGGCATCAGACCCAACGGAACAAGTGCTAACGTCTGCCTCAGCATTTGCAAGGGTTAAAATAGCTGATTTAAATATAAAATGCAGAAAAGATCAAGCCCTGTAAATGAGCAGCACAAAATTCTGCTGTGTATGTCAGCATTTCTTATTGGTTTACGGAAAGTTTCACAGACCTTGGTCATCCCTATTTGATAGTAGTTTTCATCCAGTTTTAGTTTATTCAAATAAACACAAATGTCTTCCTTTGAGGCTCTGGCATTTTTGGGCAGTAACACCTGAAACTGGTCTATGAATTCCTGTGAAAAGCAGAGACAGCAACAGATGAAAGTTAGAACACAGATTTTAACTAGGTTTCTAAAACTAAGCTGCCTGAGCTACAGAGGTTGGAAAGTAATTCTCACTCCAAGTGGAGCTCTTTCTATTCTGTAAATCACAGGCTTCATCCAACCTCCAGTTAACGTTAGAGATCGCCTATCTGTGATCTACACACAGAGAATTAATTCATGTTGGGAGACAGCACTGACTGCTCACGTCTGCAACACCACACCGAGCACTTTCCTTCGTGCAGCAAGGAGAACATTTACTGGCAGAGGGCTCGCACAACAGTCTGACAACCCGTTACCATGCCAGCCCTGTCAAAAATACAGCTGATTTTTACAGTTCATCCCTAGAGATCACGACCTTCACATGAAAAGAAATAGAAGACTCCGAGACGTATGTTTTCCCAAATAGAACAGGTATTTCTGAAAGCACAGTCCACGTCCACGTACCTGGAATGTATATTTGGCACTGTAGCCAGATCTTCTGATCCGTACAGTTTCTAGCATGCCAGTGTATCTTAGCTGTTGTAGCACCAAGCTTTCATCAAAAAGCATCTCTTTCTGAAAAAGATGAGCAGTCAACAGCTAGTGAAGTCCTGGAGCCCTATTTCTGCCCAGTAGAGAGAGCATATTCTATTTTCACGCCCTAGGTACCTTTCACCTTTCACAGAACGACAGTGGACAAGTCAAAAAGAGATTTATTACAGGGCTGGAAGACTCATCCCCTCATCGGTCATTTCAGCTCAGTTCCTAAGGCAGCCTCACCTTCTCAGCATTGGAGCGGATGCAGCGGATGAAGAACGGCTCAGCTTTTCCCAGGGTCTCCAGTAACTTATTAAGGGAAGTCTGAAATGAAATGTTCAGAAACATTGTTCTCCTTCAGCTATCAGCTTCTGGAGGTGCATTTGGAGTTGCACCTTTCAGAGTAGGAGGGTGGTGTCTAACTGCAGTCTAACCAAGTAACAAATCCTACTTCACACAAATCCCAAGAACAAAACCACACTGGTTTTCAAGCAAGATGAGCCTCGATCAGACCAGGAGGGTCTGCTCCCACGAGGTGAGGGTGCACGCAGAGGTGCGCAGGTCACCCACCTGGAACTGCGCACTTATGCTGGGGGGTTTCTTCTTCTTGTGCAAGTGCAAGAGGGACTTCGTAGTTCGATCATGCAGCGTCATGCTCACTATGAGCTTCAGGGATTTGGAATCCAGCAGGTTCTAGAAGAAAGGTTTTATAGTCAACAAAGTGCAAGTCTCAACTGAAGGGGAAATAGTTCTGTCTGCAATGAAACCAGCTACCTAGAGTTCCACATTAAATCACGCGTTATGCTGCACAATCATTTCTATTTTGGACCAAAGCATCTTCTTAAGAGTGAAATTTCTCCACTGCCCCATACCAAGAGTGCAAGGCAAACAAGCGGAATGACATCCCTGGTTTTGCCCTTCATGACCCGATCAGAAATTGTTTTACATATTTATGGCATCTCTAGTCTAATTAAACAGATGCCAATTCACAATTTTTTCACCATTCTGCCATTTTTATAAGGGTGAACATTTACCTGTCCCTTAGATTGCCAAAAAGGAAGTTTTAGAGGATAAATGATACAACTTCCCTACCCTACGAAGCGGTATTTTCTGAAGTTAGTTCTGTCAAGTAAAATGAAATGTTCACAGTGGAAACACAAACCAAAAAGAGAAATCTGAATTTACTGAACAACTTTACCTTGGGAATGATCTGCTTCTGTTTGACACCTCTACTTTTCCTGTTAAAATAGAGATCATTTAAGACAAAAGTGCACATGATTTTTTGTTATTTTGGCAAGTCATAAGTTGGTGCAATTCATGAGGCGAGGTGAAGGACAGAAGCAAATTAGCACCACAGCAGCAGTGTGTGTTCATGCAAGTCTCTTGCAAGCGACCAAGGCAAGAAATGCAAACTGCTTCGCAACAAGAATATTTATTGGTTTTTAAATAAACTCTGTCAGTATTGGACGCTTTCAAAAGTGAAATATTTTCTCTAGTGTTAAAGCTGTCCAAACTGCACTGTTGCACAGACTATTATTGTGCAGGTTATTCTATTTTGCTACCTGCGCAAGCACCGAGCTCTAGTCGTGATGCCGAGGCACTACTGAGTAAGAGTACTTGATTCAGAAGTTATTGCTGCTTGTAGAAGCCCTGTGAAAGTACTGAAGTGCTCACAGAGGGAAAAGTCACCCCAGCACTCCGCTTAGGAATTCTGATATGCTCGAGACCACCCCAGAAGGTCCTGGGGCACCTCACAAGCCTCAGGCACAGCTCATCCACACACAGAGCACTGGAAACAGGAGCACTCAAACAAGGCTGCATCTCACATCTTCCTCATCGTAAGCGTGTTCACTCCATCATGCAAGGCATGTTCCACCTCCATGCCTCCCATGCTTCCCTGAATTTCAATTATAACTTGTGAGAGGTTTCACTGTTTAATGTTTTGCACCAAGGTTGTACTACATCCTCGGGCTTTAAAGCAAGCTCCCATGGAAAGCAGGTTTAACTTCCAGCCAATGTAACGAAGCATCAAAACGTTCTCTATGGCCTTTGTATTTTTTAGAAGGGATTATTTTATTTCTAATTGTCTTGTTTAGTTTTTTGCAGAAGACAACCTTGGGACAAGTGTATTTTTTATGGGCTAGACAATCTGCTCGGTTATTGTTGTACTTCTGAAGCAACACCTGGAGCACCAGAACTCACATGAAGTGGGAGCGGTGTTGGAGTCGATTGAGTGACCGAAGCAGCTTACAGGGATCGTCCCCCTGCCATGGGAGTCCTTTTATACTTGCGATGATTTGTTCATGCATGTCTCTAGAACGATGCACACCAAAACAAAGATGGCAAACAAAGATACACAGCCATGAGACAGGGGAGAAAATGAATTAAAAACTTGATCCCATCACCAAGTGAGCTCAAAACAGCAGCAGGCCAATCCCAGACTACCTTTACCTAAGTGTGAATGATTCTGCTGTCAAGTCTGTTTTCTCCTCTGTCAGCACCTCTGTCCGATGGATACAGACTTTTTTGTAATCAAGCAGTAAATATTTTTAGAGAGAGACTTGACTACTAAAATGAAGCTGCTTACGCAGACTTACATCAGAAAATTAAGTTAAAATCTAGCTATTTCAGGAATACTTGATCAAATTTTGTTTTTCATTTCCATTTCAGACTCATTCACAAGTTTAGCTTCTCAAAGTAAGCCTGGGATGGTCCCTAAGTCGTGGCAGATTCCATTATTTGAAGCGTGCATCGTGCTGGTGAAGTGTCGTGGCTTTAGCACAGAACTTACCTTCTTTACTCTCCAGAGAGGCACAAACCAAAAAGAACAGAAGCATAAGAATCACTTCTGACTGTTAGATGCTATCACCCTTCTGAGCTACTCACGGAGGCAGCAACGCTATTATAGACAGCTGCTTTCTTCCCTTGGTGCCTCTGAACATTTCTGAACATCAAGATTTGTTTTAAGGTATTACAGGGAAACAGATGTGTTACGCTACGCCCAGTCCTCTCCCCCAAATTGTATCTTTAGTTCTAAGCTGCCACAAGAGACAGAGACTGTCCAGGGTGGAGCAATTACAAAGCAGCACAAAGTCACTACTCCATGTGTACTTCACAGCTTCACTTTGCACAGAGGCACAGAGCATGCTCAGAAGGTCGGTCTGTCCAGGAATGTGCCTCTCTGGCCTTTAAGTGCAGGTCTATGTCTACTTACTTCTTGTTTTCATAAAAAGAAATGATGTCTTCAAAAGCATTTATATCGAAATCCTCAGAACAATCAAATGAGAAATCAAGCATTGAGCAGCTGAAAAAGGAACACGTATAAAACCTAAATACTCCATAGAAAGGCAAATACGCCTCTGCAGAGCAGTTCTGTAGGACTTGTCCTGCCTCCTAATCATGTCATAAGGCTGCAAAAACCATGAGTGGTGCTACAAATCCTTCAGTGACAGAATGGCTGCAGAGGAACTCACTCTGCTAAAAGCAATGCACACAAAAGTACAGGCAGAGAACTCAAAACCCAGCGGTAAACGGCACTGAGGTTATGTCACTAACGTTTGGTAGTACCGAGGCTTATAAAAATAAGCTAGCGTATTGTTTCAATAGTATTAAAAAGACCAAACCAAACCAAAACAGGAGAAATAAAACTGGCTATCCTTGTGGAAAGATCTACTTGACATGAAAATGTGAGTTGGCAATTCCAGTCTTTTCCCTGGTAGGGGTTAAATATGTGTTTCTCACCGATAAACTTTTTCTACTGGTGTATTTGATCTCTGGAGTTCTCCAAGGGGAACTCTGGGTCCTTGACGTATCACTCCTGTTATGAAATAATCAATAGGTTGAATTTTGACAAAGATATGAGCATTACAGACAAAAAAATCCCCACCAACTATAACAAGAAAAGTCTCTTTCCAAGAGCTGGCAGTTTTTGCCGAGTACGTTAGTTGTTGAGCTACACCACTTCTTCTCAAGCTCCCTACTACTAGAAAGTAACTTGCAGCTGCTCAAAAAAGCTGATCAAAATTAGTATTTAATCCTCAATAATAATTTTAAAGTTGGGCGAGGTGTGAGATGATCAAATCCAGTGACAGGACGAGCATGCGCGCTAGAACCAGTAACATCTTCCCCAGCTTTCAAATTTGGCACAGCATGCTGGAAGCGCTGTGTTTATTGGAGGAGGAAGACCAAGTGATCTCAGATAAAACAGTGACAACTTTGGCATGGGAATGTTAAGCCATTTTCACAAGTCAGTTTTGTCATTGGTACCAGACCGAGATCGCATCTGGATGATCCTGTTTTGCTGTCAAGTGGTTCTGTCAACAAGCACTGATCAACTGTACCGTATCGGAAAGCATTTCCAGTGCATTTTCCCCCGTACCTGCAGTTTTCTGAGCTCGCTGGCGTCCAGCCTCTGCAAACACAGCCATTGCTCGAATCGCTGCCCGCAGAACTGCCCAGCGGAACACAGCCACCGGGTCCATTCCTATCAGCTCCCGAACATACGCACTGTCACTGCTTCGCAGTAAAGCAACAATATCTGGTCTCATGTAATCCATATTTTTCTCTCTGAAATCCTGCAAAACAGGCACAACAAACCACAAGCTCTCAGGAAAGCTGTGTTTTCACCCAGGATATTAATCACTATTCAGAGTAATTCATTATTCCAAATAATTCTCACTATAGTGAGCATTATCCTCAAGTCTAGAACAGCATCACCAAAAGAAAAATAAAATACATCTGATCCAGTCCATTCCCAGCAAATTTTCTACCCCTTGACAGAAAGGCAAGGAAGCATTTCTTTGTGGCCATCAGGTCTGTCACCTACTTTGATCTGGTATTTAACTTTCCCAGCAAAGTGTCGTATAATAAAAGCAGGCTCCATCACTGGGGTTCCAACAAAAAACTTGTTCTCCTCATGCTGCTGCTTGAATTTCGCAAGCAGGGTTTGGTTGGTGGCATGTGGGAAGCTAGGAATAAAAAAAAACCAAAGAGGTCAGCTATTTTTCAGACACAGGTACGTTTACTGGGGTGCAGGGTGACAATGCCTACTGATCCTTGTGGAAAGCATGGGATTGTCCAAGATCCCTACACTTTTGAGGCTCACACACCTGCTTGGAATCTTAGAGGTGGGCTCGATTTCTGGACAAAATCCAGACAGCTTCATATATAGCAGAATATTCCGAAGTTTCAAGTGTCCATCAGTGCTTCCTCCCACTTCACCAGCCAAGCTCAGTCAGTACCACATTAACTATTCACCACATTTGCTACTTAACATTCAAGGCTTTGCATTTTACTGCAATTGTAATTCCATGGTAAAACACAAATGTGAGTTTCTAAGTCTGTTTAAGCCAAAGTTCAGTTTACATCACCCCCATACTGAAGTCACTAGAAGCAAACTAGAGTGTAGATCAGTCAAAAGAGAACCCTCTGCTTCCCACAAGACTCCTCTCTTTTATTTTGATTTCTGTTCCCTCCTACAGTCCTTCCCTCCTCCCTGCCACACATTTTTTTCAGAAGACATTTGTTGCTTACTTGCTTTCTTCATCCAGAAGATAGAAGAGGCCAGTGGGCTTCTTGCTGATTAAGTGAATGCAGGCCACATTATCAGTATAGTCAATATTGTGCCAAGTGATCCCTTCACTCTTATATTCCTCCTGTGTAGCTCAAGAAAATTCCCTTATCAGTACAGTGCCCTGACCTTCAGTGTCCTGCGGTCTAAGTGCTTGAAAGACATCCTGGAACAGCTACAGCAAGTTAGGTTTGCGAGTTCAGACAGCAGAAACAAAAATTAGGTAAATTTATAAATAAGAGCAGAACAGCAGGAACATCGGGTCAGGCCAAAGGAACTCCTGGGAAAGCCATTCAGCTGCGGGTGCTTGGGAGAAAACTATTTAAAAACCAGAACAGCACCAGGAATGTTTTGCTGTGCCTTCCCAGCACTCAGCAGTCTGTAAACTTGCAGTTAGACATCACATCTACATCATTACATTAAATCCCCAGGCAGATAAATATTGGAGGAATTTCAGTCTGGTTTTCTCTCCCAAGGTCCAGAATTTCCAGATTGCACTGTCAGACAAACAACAGCAGTTTCAGACAGGCGATGAAGCCCTACACAACTTCAACACCTGAACTTCCCAAAGGAAGCAGCGCGCGTCACTTTGGTTCAGGAAACTTGGAGCTCTCTTTGACAAGGGAACATGAAGCTCTTCTGCTGCAATGGTATCGCATCAGGACAAGCTTCCCATGAAGATAAAGAACCAAAATAACAGTTTCACCTTCATGCTGTAAATGCCCACAGAAAAAAAATCTAATAAGGTACTAATGTAAAAAAAAAAAAAAAAAAAAAAAAAAAGGTATTGCACAGAAAATTCACTAAATATGTTTAACAAAAGACAAAGAGCACATCCCACTGTTCTACATAGGAAATGGACTATTTTTAAGTAGGTAGAACACAGTCTGCCTAGAGACAAACGGCTCAGTGTGCACACCATCTTCCATAGACAAAAAAGCCTTTCTTTAAAGAGATATAGAGATCCCCTGAGGGCCCTCATGCTGCAAGAGATACAGGAAACGGGTCACTCCAGGATTAAGCTTATTTGGGAAAATGGCATTCGAAAGAAGAAAACAATCCAACTATTTACTCCAGTGAGCCTGGAGAGCCACTGCTGTCCCAAGTTATAGAACATGATGTTTACATACAAAGTTTGTATGTTTGGTAATTTTCTTCTCTTTCGAATACTGTTTAAAGTTATCTATGTGTCGTTGACAAAACACTGCATCCTAAAGAACAACTTCTTTCAGCAGAGTGACCTGAGAACACTTGAGCTCACACCAGAAAAATCCAAGTCTAAAGCAAAAACCCCCAAAAGCTCAGTCTAGAAAGGAGGTCTGTCGGCTCCCGCAGCTCTCAGAGCACTCTGAGAAGATGATACCATCTGCAAACATGAAAATCAACACACACCAGCGATGCTGGGATTTCAAAACTACTGCCAGTATCAGCACCCAGCTGTAGCTCCTAAATGCAGGCAGGTGGGGGGAGCAACAGGGACTGGTTACTAAATATTTACAAACTGACAAAAAGAAGATAAACTGCCTCCCAGCCATTAAGAACAAAAGCACAAAAACCTGAACACACACCTCACCTGCAGGCTTTCAATCTCTGAACTTCATCTGAGCTCTGTCTGGGGTCACCTGAACACCTTTTTAGTTTCCTGCAGTCAAGTATAAACTTACTGCCAGCCCTCTGAAGACCTCACCATCATTAGCGTATGCAGAGCATTAAATACAGCAAAGCTGCAACCTTCAAATAATGCCATAACAAGCAATCATAAACCAAGTAATTAAAAAATAAGACTTTTGTAAATATAAGCAATTCAAAAATTATGCCATGAGGTTTTGCAGAATAGTGGCTAAGTTTGCACAATAGATGAGCACATGATAAAACAAGGTGTTCATTTCATCAACTCTGATTTCTTACCTGTTCCAATTTGAAAATGTGCTGATTGAAATAATACTGCAGCTGCTCATTTGCATAATTTATACAGAACTGTTCAAAACTGTTGGTTTCAAAGTCTTCAAATCCAAAAATATCGAGTACACCGATGGACAAACACTGAAAGAAGAGGTGGAAATCCCATTAAGCCATCTGTCATGCAGTGTCTGACCGCAGTGCCTGGACGCAGATGGGAGCACTGAACAGTTACGCTCATCGTGAAAATAGAGATGAGCAAATATTATTAAGAAATTTACTGTGGATTTGAAGAATTACATTTTATCCCCAATATCCGAACATGTCATCTACACCGCTGTCTGTGAGCTCTAAACACACACTGGTTTTTGTGAGACACTTACTGTTACAGACTCCTCCATGTCCTTCTTATTAAGGAGCGCGTGATTAATTCGCAGGACGATCCAATCAAACAAAGCGCTGTATAAGGACTTGGCCATCGAATCACGAGCTGTTATTGCCTGCAGAGGAAACAATGGTCACAACTTTAAAACCAGCATTTCCATTTCAGACCATTGTCACCAAAAGGTCACAATCCTCCCAGAGAAAACTGTCCCTTACTGCTAACTTCTACCCTTCCAGACGTCCCTCACCAAACGTGGCAGGGTACCACAGTAGCTTTTTTGTAGCCAGAAAAGCGAGTTTAATTATTTAAAACAACACTACTAGTGCTTTTACTCACCTCATTGAGACTATATGGCAAAATGAGCTTATCGTTAGCTGTCACAGTTTTTCTTTTTGTTAGCACTTCTACTAGAATTTCTCGTTTCACCTTCAAAACAAACAAGAAAAAGTTACTGCACCCTCAGGCTCTCCAACGAGCAATCTGATGGCAACAGTGCATATACAACTTCCTCACAGAAGCCCAAGCTCTTTGACATCAGCAACATTTATCATTGACCAATAGCTTTACAAATTCAACTTCTTAATATTGTTCTCAGCTTAGATGAATTCAGATGTTTCCCCATGGTGGCAAAGAACACATCTCCACTAAACTCATTCCCGCTCAGCTCTATGATTACTGGGTAAACAAATTCTACCTCCATGCTATTCCCTAATCCCAGTAATTTCACCAATTTTATCCATTTCCCCCCATAAGATAAAAGTTGAGGAAGTTTCATAAAACAGATCAAGATACAGTAAACTGGCAACAACATACTCAGCAGAACGCTGAAGTAAAGCATGACAAAAAGATCTATCAAACAGCTGAAGGGAAATACGCTACTTTTAACAGCTGGGAAAGAATGTCCAGCACTTCAGGAGGTCCTACTTCCAACCCTTCATCACGGCCTGTAGCTTTCTTCTTGTACGTAACGTTGCCCAGATAAAGAATAGCTGAAAGGATTGAAAAAATCCTAAGGAAGAAAAGTGAGATCCGTTAAGAATTTTTCCCTACAAGTCCATTATAACAGGTAAGCAGATAGAAATCTACTTTAACATCTGCAAAGACTTAGCTCTCCTTGCTTCCCATTGGGCTAAATGCGATCCCAGCACACAGAGCTTATTGCAGTTCATGAACATTAAGCTTTTGTTACCGATAGCCGACTAAAGGATTCTACTCACTGTTTCTTTGTTGCTGAAAGGAAGCCAACCATCTCCATGGCTTGTTTTAATCTTTCAAAGTCATGTCGGAGATCTTCCCCATCTTCAATTTTCAAGTTATGCTGTGAAGAGATCCACAATTAAAGGCAAAGAACAAAGCCTAAACATCACAATAAAACAAGTATAATCCGTTCTGCTTTCTTTAACACAACACTGACAATACCTTTTGATGTGTTTGTAAATCCCTATCATGGATTACCTGATTGAGGTAGAAATAATCTTCAGGTTGCTTGAGGTGAAATTCTTTACGCTCTTCCGTGTTGACTCCAAGTAGCAAATAATAAAAGACATGGTAGTTCCTACAAAGTCAACACATTGCTCAGCCATGAAAACATAACCATTTTTTGTTTATCCTATATACTTTACATGCTCTTAAACTCTTGCATTGATTACAGTTGTACAGGTACACTGTATTTATCTCTTACCTTTCATCTTTTTCTTGAGAAACCAGGCGGGATTTTTCAAGCAGATATTTTTCAACAACAGCCCTGGAGAGCCAAAAAAAAACGGAAAAAACATGAGGGCAAAAGAAAAGACCTCACAAAACATCGGAGAGCAACTACCAAGAGTTCACATAATGAAACCTGCACTGGAATACACAAGAGAACAGCTCAGTCACCATCTCAAACCTAAAACAAAATAAACAAGTATATGCTTTATGCTATAACTGGGACAAACAGAAAGACCCAGGAATGAACAATCCACAGCACTTGTTTGAGCAGACATAACTGGACATGGCAAACAACACTAATAAAGTGCTGATGAGAAACTGTAAGCAGAAGCAAGATCTGCAGAGAGTAACAATCTGTTATCTACTGGGAGATTAACAGTCATCTGACAAGGAACACAAAGACTTGCAAGACCCAAAAATTATACTGGATAACCCTCTGATCCTCAGTCTAACAAATTAGCTTGATTTTTATGACGGAATACATGCCAGTCTGAAATGGAAGCCAGCCAGCCAGCACCCCTCCTTTTTGATAAAGTGATCTCCTAAAGAATACTCCCAACTCCTTGACCTGGGATACAATGAGCGAGGCCAAAGTTTGCGCAGCACTATCTTGTGCTGAAGACAAAACAAATGTATACAAGTTGTACAAATCTCCTGAACCAGTGCGACTTCATCTGAAAATGCACCAGTTTTGCTCAGAATAACTCCAAACAAATGTGGTACAGAGTTCCCGGTCAGCTCTGTTATCGCTGTTCTGTGAGCATAAAGACGACCCAAAGGAAAGATACTGGATAAAGCCAGTGAGAAGCAAATTTCCACAGGGCAGCAAGTTTCAGCTCCAGGTAGAACTGAGGGACTACAGTAACACGAGACCACAGCATCTACTGTGGGGTGAACCACATAGACTTCTAAGACTCAGCTGTGACAGGCTAAGAAAATTAATGTAGGTAACGAATATTTCATGTTTGCCCTTCAGACAGAAGCACACAATTTCAAATAAGTAAAACCATAACTTTATAGTTTTCTTTATCTCTATAACCAGTGTTTAAATTGTTTCTTTAAAACAGCTTCCTCAAATCTATTTCACTTCTCTCCAACCTATCTTAAAAATTCAGATCCTCTATTTTTAATTGCAAAATGGCGAGGACAATGAATGTTATGAAAAAACACTTTCATATAGTGTGAATATAGAGATGCAGCAGCAAATTCTTAACCTGACATGGCTGCACAGCAAGGTAAGATTATGATGCAGCACCTGACCGTTCCATGGAGCTCGCCCACGGTCCTGGCAAGCTGCTCCTGCGTGAGACGAGCCTCAATAAGGCAGCGTTTTACACACACCAGAGTCTTCCTCAGCTCCTGCTGGCACAGAGCTCAATTCCAGAACCTCTTTGTGCTGTACTTACCCTCGGACTATGCCGTTCTCTAAATAGTTGACTTGAATAAACTTCCCAAAACGACTGGAGTTATTGTTATGTGCTGTCTTTGCGTTTCCAAATGCCTGTAATAAAGCAAAATAAGTTCATTTTCAATTAAACTAAATATGCCAACACAGAGCCTCTCAAGCCCTTCTGCTCATTGTTCAGGTTCCTGTTAGCTCGCAGCGTACCTCGGAAACCTATGGAAATGGCAACATTTGGGTACCAAAAGGCCACACGTCTATATACACTTATTATTTGTCCCAGGCAATAACATCTGGGACTCTGAAGGAAGGGAAAAAATTAAGACAACAGGGAAGGCAATCACAGCTGGAAAGTGTGAATCAGCCTTATTCACCACCAGTTATGACCTTTGAGAGGATCTTCCATAGGAAGACGGCACCGCTACCATGTAATCGCCTCTTCCATAGAGAAGTCACAAACTACTCCATATTCCCCGATGTATTGCTCCCACCCAAAAATGGCAGAATACACACAATTTTCCTTCCAGTGAGAACTGACTGTTAAGATCTCATTTCTAAAGTCAGCCTGTGAATTTTCCAAGTTGCGTATTCAAAAATCATGAAAAAGAAACAGAAACACTTTGGTTTACAGAACCAAGTCAGACTCATTGGCTGGATTAACTGCTCCGCAACACCAAGAAATGCAGTTTTGTTAGGTGGTGTTGGGAAAGGGGAACAAACAGATATGGTACCAGTCCTAATAGTGCATCTTTAACTCTTCTCCCGTACCACGAGCCCTGACAGATGTTAGCACACACAGTCTACAAAATACCTCTCCATGAGCCACACTTAGGAACTATAAAGAGAACTTAGGACATCTAAAAGCCCAGTGGAATTGGTAATTGGGAATGTCCTTAACTTTACCAACTCTTAGCTAAGTGTTCTTAGGTTAAGAGAAACTTGTCCTCCTTCTAACACACAGGAGGAACCCAGCACATAGAGAAGAAACCCCATGTAAAATGCAGTTGTTTGGATAAACACACCGCTCAGCTGGGCTACCACTACCAACTTGGCCACAGATATTTCCTCTTAAAGATCCCAGCAATGAAGGCCTCCGTTAGGAAATCCGGTTCACCTAATATAGAACATTTGTGGAATGATGTCACAAAAATGCCACCCTCTTCCTCCGTACACACACACACATCCGCAGCAAGACGGACACCGAATGTGGAGGCAGGACCCAGCACGGAGCGAAGCTGCTTATACGCAAACGTGCCCCATCGTGCTGCGTCCTAGGGGAGCACTGCTTCCAGGGCAGGCACTTGCTATATTGAGACTTTTTTTTTTTAGGGGTTGTGTTTTTCAAACTACCTTAGAGGGGCTCCTGAGAAATCCACTGCAGGGAATTTTGTGAGCCTGCAGGACAGTGGACTGGCGGATTGACTGCGGTAAAACGGCATTTTTAGGAAGTTTTCTCATTTAAGCTAGCAGTTAACCAGTTTAACACACACTTTAATAATATGCATTTTGGCATTACAGAGTTAAGAAATCACAGAACTCCAGTTTCCTGAAAAATTTTTCATAGTGATTATTCATGTAAGCACTGAATACAGATTAAAACTAAAGGCCGTTATGATCTCATGTGTCTGGTATTTGGTCAAAGCATACAGCAAATTCTTAAAAGCTGATCTAATATTATCAGTTTTTAGGAAACTTCATGTACTGAATGGTTTTCTCATAAGTGCCTTTAGCATCTACAACCTTTAAAGAACATTTCAAGTCTGTTAACATTTTGAGTTGGGATTTTTTTTTTTGAGGGGATAACATTTAACTTCAAACTCCAATCATAGCTACCATATTCTCCAATATACTCGGACAACATAACTCTCTAAGAATTGACATTCCTGCTTCGAATCAGAAAGGTGCAAACATTTGAAACATTAAATATTTTAGTATTTACAGTTAGATATCCTTAACCTACCATAGCTTTATCCTAGAGAAAAAGAATTACAGAAGAGAATTAAGCTCCCTTATTACCCAATCATTGCTCTGCATGGAAATCATCTTTCACAGATATTTCAGATAAATTTGAGCTAGAACTATCTCCCTGGCTTGTCTTTACAGAAAGTTGCCCACTCCTTTACAAAACGAATTCAGATGATGTGAGGGGACAAGAGAACTCCAGCTCAAGAGAAATAGCCATTTCTGTAACCAAACCCCTTCACTGTTTTCCCTTGGGAGTCCACAAGGAGAGAGATAAAAACCAAACACCTGAACCTAAGGCTTTCAATGTGCAACACTGTATAAAAAGCCAGCAAGACAAAAATAGCAGAGCAAGGCCAGCAGGAGCCATGGGACAACCCATTCTAGGAGTCAGGAAGCCATCCAACCCATCCTCTCACCTTGGAATGCAGGAGGCACAAACTGGAGTCTGCTATGGAAAACTCCAAAGCAAGGACAGTTTTAAAAGAGTGTGTGGAAAAAGCCAAATTCTCCTTTTATTTCCTATAAAAAGAACCCCCCAAACCACACCCTTGCTCCTAACCATGGACCCCAGGAACACAACTGAACATCTCACTCAGTTCTTTCATCATCTGGCACCATTGCCAACAGCTGAGAAAGCTGTCAGCGTTTCTGTATAAACCCTTCTCACCCATGGCAGATCCACCACTGTGCAGACCAAGCCTTTACTGTGCCAAATGGCTTTGTAGATCCAATTTCCACCCCTTGGAGAAGGAAATGAGCTTTAGAGCTGAATTCATTTAGCAGTGGTCTTCACAAACGTGCTGCAGAACACCCTCTCACTAACACAGGAGCTGCAGCACTGAGAGTGGTTTTGCAGCTCCGATGTCCGGGAGAAGTCTCAGCAATCCACGCCACGAGACTGTACAAAGGACAAGGTGACTTTTCCCTACAAGATGTGTGCAGGAGGGAGAAGTAAACTATGGCACATTTCTACCAAAAAAGAATAGTAACATCCAACCCACTGGAAAGAGGAAGTTTCATTCCTCCTTTGATTATGACTCTTCAAACACACACATGCAGATAATAGCCCCAAAACAACTACTTTCCCTTCAAGAGAATGGACTACACCCACTAAATATACGGGCAGGCTTTTATGGCAAATACACATGAAAGCCAGAGCCAAAGCCCTGCGCAGCTCAAGGCTATCCTATACCAAACCCACAAGCACAGTGGGGCTAGGAAAGAAAAGAGCTGACAGCAAATTGCTTTATTCTGTTTTCCGTAGAATGGTAGAGCATAAAAGTTTACTTTCTACAGCGAAATCTAACAAGCTTTTTCACAGACTGAGGTCTAGAAAACTTCATCTCCCTACCGAGCCGATTGTGCTGCCAACATTAATGAATTCACAACTGCCTTCTTTAGAAGATCACTGAATGAATGCTCCCTGTTGGACTTCCTGTTTTATTTGAGCCTGAATTCTTCTCAAGGAATGATGTGGAATCATTAAGAGATCTTAACACATCCAGATGGAAATAAGCGATGCTTTCCAAAACAGTACCTGAAAAAGTTAGGGCAACTCCAGCATTCCCAGCTGTCCCACTGTTCCTCAGCTCCCCTGCAGAGGGAAATGAGCTTCCAGGCCTCTAACAAACCATCTCCTGCATTAAATTCCTGTGCTGGAAATGTTCCCTTTATCTCCTTGAACTTTTACGAAAGGTCAGCCTATAAACAGACACATTTTACTGAGGTGTCAAGAAAATAAGAGGTTGCTAAAAAGGGGAAGTCCTGAGCCAAAATGCAACCAGCTTTTACAGCACAAAAGTCAGGGCAGCAGACCTCAGTCCAGAGCACATTTTTGTCTTTCATGAGAGCTCAAAATAAAACTTCAGCATTGAACGGAACATTCTCAGATAGTTTAGACACACACCAAAACCTGCAAAAAAATCCCCCGAAAGGTCCATTTCAGAAAAATTCCCTTTCAGCACTTCAGTTCCCTTCAGTAAAACCCCAAATGAGTCACTGCAGTTGGATTTAGAAGTGACCGACTCCAATAGAAGGGTCTGTCGGCAGCTTAACTTCCACAAAGCAAAGGGAGCTCTCCCCAGGCCAGGGTCGAGTTGGCTTTTTAGAACTACGCTCAGTGACTGAAATTGCACAAGAGAATCCATATTGGGAAACAGGGAAGATTGCTGCCCACTGAATCCGTTCTGCAGTATCCCAAGTGAGACAGTTTGATGTCACCTCTCTTTTTGATGTGCACTGAAGTTCGGTGAGCAGAGAGGTTTATTCCCACTGCCTCAGACTCACAAGTACCCAGGGCTTCATTTCAGCCTAGGCAAATCTTCGTCTTTGAAAGTTTCAAAAAGGTTTTTTTCTACATAATTTTAATGAATAATTTTAATACAAAAACATACATTCAATGCTGAAAGGTGTTTCAGGATTCAGATGTTCCTACATTTTTATACACAATCGTCAAACCCCTTTCCCTTTTGTGATAGATTACATTGAATCCATTTGCAACTGATGAACACCCTCAGAAAAGCAGAGTGAGAAGGTTCCCCGAGAATTTCCAAAGAACCCTCACATTTTGGACAGTGCGTACTCTCCAACAGCCATGTCAGAAACTATTTGGCAACTCTTTAAGCTAAGCTTTCACTTGGTCATCGTATTTCAAGCTAGCAAGACTATTTCCTCATGCAACGTATTACTAAATGTTTAGCAGCAATCCGAAGAAGTTGCAGTACCGAGGACAACCTGTTACCATAGAAAATCAAACGTCTCCTCGTGAACATGCCCAGACGCACACGACATTTACCTGCAACTCCAGCAGTTATTCTAATTTTGAATGGAGGGATGTGTGCATTTCTCGTACATCAGATTCCACATCCCTACCTGGTTGAACTTAGCCGGCAGAGATGGGTTGGAAACAGTTAAGCTATGTTAGCCAGGCAGCCAGCTCAGCTGATCAAACAGTGCTTTCCACAGTGACCCCTTCCTGTTTTCTGTTTAGAGCTGCAAACTTCAACTCCAGCAACCAAAAAAACCTCAGACAATTTTACTTCTTCTTTCAAGCAGCAGAAATCAAGGCAAAAAAGAACTTGCATATATTCCTCATTCTTTATAAAGGTGATTTGAAAGCTTTTCTATAAATGCATCATTTTAAAATTTAACTCTAGGGTTTTTTTCATATTTTATCTAAAAGCTCAAAATGAAGCTTAATTTTCTTTTTTTTAAATGAAACTGTTGCTACATTTGAGCACATTTAAACCTACAAGTGGCAGTGGCTGCGTTCAGGCTTCTGGCTGTTGGAAGATTTTATTATGGGTGACCATTACTTCCACCCCAGCTTTCAGAGTTTTTCCATCTAGACAAGAGAGGGTGAAGTCTAGAAGTTCAGCTTAGGTTTCTCCTGCTGTTTCCCAACATAGGACCAGCCATACACCTTCTCACTGTTCAGTTTTGCTTTCTGTCAGAAACGCTGTAGCCATTGAGAGCCAAAACCAACTCACACTTTCTACCCAGCTAATGTTACTCTCTTCAAGGCAAGCAATTGTAGAAAGGAAACAACTCCCTCAAAAACTGAGTTCATAAAGTTGCTGCAGGCNAACAATTTTCACAGAAGGCAGCTTTAGTGTAAATTTACCTCCAGAACTGGTCCAGCTCCTAGAATAGTTCTCTCCACACCACTTGCGTACCCTTTCTGGCTCAGTGCTGTGAGGCAGTGAATTAAGAAGTTTGTGCTTTGAGTTTTCCCAGACCCGCTTTCACCTGATATAACTATGCACTGGTTAACATGTTTTTTAAGCATTGTGTGATAAGCCACGTCAGCAATGGCAAAAATATGAGGCTCCAGCTTCCCCAGTTGATGATTCTCATACATCTTGACATATTTAGGATTATAAATGGGCAGGAACTTGAAGGGGTTAATTGCAATCAGAATACTTCCTGCGTAAGTATAAATCTTGTGTTTTAGAAAGCGGCATTTGAGATTCTCTAGGATCGCTGTTTCCGTTAGGTTGGGGAGATTGCACAGGTCGTCAAAGTCCTCATGATGCCATGGAAGAAAACCCCTTTCAACCAATCGCCGGGCATCCGTCTCCTTGGAAAGCAACTGCATCTGGACATATTTAATGGTCCCATCAGTGTTCCTTTCTTGCAAAAGAAAGTAGTACCCATCCTGTTGCGGATGCTCATCCTGAGCGCGACGAGGCCAAAGTAAAACTCTATGAACAGGAGAATCATTTACATCAAGCACCCATTCTTCACCACCTGATTCTTTCACCTCCACAAGCACGTAATGTTTTGAGACATCCAAGTTTAAGATATTTATCACATCCTTGATGACATCTGAAGACGTGCTGTCCTTGGTTGCTTTCACTTTGCAGCAGGGAGCACTTTCTGTCGAGAGCTGGGGGTAAATATGAAGATTATAGGCTGCCTGTGACTGGCAATCTGCACCATTGGCATCTTTTAAACTCATTCTGCCCCCAAACGGGCTTCAGTCTTCCACCTCTGCTCAATACGCAGTGCCCATTGTCTAAAACGAAAAGAAAACAAGTCAGTTGTTTAAAAAAAATGTGTACAAGAGCTATTAGGGCTATTAGTGCAAGGGATTATTTTCTGGAGGATGAGAATAATTTTACTAAATAGTCAAATTTATAATTAAAGAACAAATGTACTATGTATGCACATCAGTGATGTTATTTCAAAGTCTGTTTAGCTTGTCCCATGGAGTGCAGGCTGTTGCACTATCTATTCTCTTTCCACTTTTCCCACTATCCCCACGTCGCTCTTTCCTCCCTGTTGTGGCAGCACAAGCATCCACGTGGCCACAGAGCAAACTGAACTGGGCTAAGTGTCCAAATCAAAACTTCCTTGTTTGCCCAGGTTACTTCTAACCCTAATCATTTCTCTGCCCTGGTTCTCTGCGCGGCACACAAACATTCATTTATCCTCCCACATAAACGTCCCTTAAAGCTGCACAAGCAACTTGAGGTAGAAACAGGGTTTGATCACTTAACTCAGCAATGGGGGTTCAGAGCACCCTGAGCTGTGGCAGAAGGAACAGGGCAGAGATGACACGAGGACGATGGCTCTGACACCAAGATCGACACGTTTCCTTTATTTCCCCAGCTGAGCTCTCTTCACGAAGAGTACAGGATTTACCTCATTCAGCCAGGGGGGAGCAGTGCCCACAGCTGAGCAGGGCAAACGCTGCTCGCTGTTCCTCCTAACCCTGTGCACTGCAATGATCTGAACACACACAATTTACCCCGACAAGAGACTGCAAATTTCACCCGAGTCAACCACATCCTTGCTACAGAAAGGTTTGAACACGCTCTTTACCTTCCGTTTTAGGCAACAAAGTAAAATAAGCCTCACTGCAACTACTTTTCAACAAGATCCCCAATACCCCACTTAATTCACAAGCCTTTGTACTTCTCCCATCAACATTTTCTTCTTGGGTTTCAGGAACCTCAGGCACGAGTCTCCAAAAATCGTTCATTCCAATTGCTTTTTTTCCTCCTTTTATCTGTGATGCAAGCCAGGATTCTAACTTCAACCTTAGAGAAGTCAACCTCCTTCCTACTTCCAAGGTGAAGTGCCTTTTCCAGAGATTTTCTCCCTATAGTTTGGAAAACCCAGATCACCAGGCTGGCTTCCGTGGCTTTAATTCAACTGTTTGTTAGCTCATCGTTGGAAAAGAATAACGAAGCACCCCTTTAACAGTATGTAAAACTTCAAACCCAGAACATTAGCCCACTTCTTGTTTCAGGAAAAACGTGTTCTTCCATGCTGAATATATGTAAAAAAAAGCAGTGTAATGCCAATGAAGTTGCTTTTTGCCACTCATCAACTACACAGGAACTTGTATAAGGCCACAAAGAGCATTCATTTCAAATGAAAATCAGGAAAGTTGGAAGCATTTAAGCTGCCACTTCCACTGCAAGCAATGAATCACTGCACAGAAACATGACACAGTTCTGCCTCATCAACAGCCTCAGAGCAGAGAGCTCTGCCTTAAGAGAACTCTGAGTAGTAAGCAGACAGAGGGCTTTGTTATGCAAGCTGGATCGTTTTAAGTCGCTGCTCATCAAGAGGAAGGCTGAGCAAGCCACAGACAGCGAGACAACCACAGCAAGCTCTGTGATCCCTCCCAGCATGTTTTTTTACCCACTCAATTTCACTCTTCATTCATTAAGGAAAGTTTACTGCAAGAACCTCTTCGTTCCTGTAATTAGCACTGACCAATGGCTAAGTCTGAAGCACCTCTGAAGTAATTATGCAGGTGTAAAGCATTCTTAAATCTACAGAAGCTCCAAATACTTTAACATGTAGTAGAATCTACAGCAGAAACTGCTGCTCAAGGGGCAGATGAACCTGCAGCAGTTAGAAAAAAAGAACAGCAGTGACTATCTTGCGCTCAATCTGGGCAGCCAACGCAAGGACACAGTCCTGTGCGGACTTCCTTCTCTCTTCCCAGCAATCAGTTTCAGACACCCCGGCTGCTGCGACAGAGGAAGTCCCCTCAGTAAGCATTTTTGCCAAAACAGCACCCTATGAAATGTGGTACCGACTTGTTGCCCACACAAAGAGCTGAGCCCAGGAGCTGACCTCTCGCCTTACTAAAACACATTTCCTACCCTCATCTCATGTCAGCTACGGGATCCGGCACATTGCTCAAGACTCCCATGTCGCCCTGTCCAGAGGGGAAACCGGAACACAGATGGCCTCTTCTCCACTAGTGGAAAGCCCAAGCCAGTTACAGCGAGCAGCAATGCAACAGCCAGCAGAGCCACTCAGATGTGTGTGAAACCAAAGACAGAAAGGTCTCTCACCCTGGAGACAACAGATTTCTGACAAAGAAACACACAGACATCAACCTCAATGTACTTATGCTACATAGAGATTTCCAAACTATGCAGTCATCATGTAATCCGGTGGAAGTTCAAGCAGGCACCTATTGCTCTACAGGAATGATTTGGGAGACAAGGTACAGCAGAAAGAACTTGTGGAAATGCGATTCCAATGCATGGTCGCATCAGCAGTGAATAGAGCAGTAGCACTGCCCCACTTGAACCAGCTCCGAAATCCAGGCACTACTTGCTTGCTTTTAGCAGCACTGAGCTTTACGACTGTTCTATCACTCAACAACTTAACACAGATCTGCTGCTTTGAATAGTTCAATACTGATTATGAGGCTTTAAAAAGAAAAAAGAAATTAAATTCCAAGAGTCACTGAGGGAAGAGCAGGTCCTTTGAACCCATTCTGCTTTTGTTACCTACAGTTTATTTACCTGAAAATGCAGTATGAGTGCCAAAAGAAATAACATGATGCTTAAATCCTTCTTTCTAAGAATCAGAATGAGAACATCCAGTCATTAAAAACAGTGGTTTGAGGAAAACCTGCTGATCTCTCTGTTATTTTCTCAGAAAGGATATCAAACTTATTTGATGCTGTAAGAGAGACCAGCCTCTGACTTCAGACTAAATGATATTTGAAGCAAAAAAGCACACACTGAAGAGATAAATTGATTACCTGATGAGTCCCAGTATTCAACTATGGACAGGGTACCATCTAGTAACTGGAGGACAGGATTCTAGTGCAGTTGGATTCCTGGTGTCGAAGTAAACGTTTTCATGATGGTTCTAAAAGAAAGCAAAGAGTTACTGATAAAGATTGCAACACAGAGATTGAGAAGGCAGCAAGTACTCAAAAAGCTAAACCAATGATAAAGTGCAGTTGCACAGAAGCAAGAGAACAAATGCTAAACCAATTTCAGCTTAGTTATTACATTTATAACTTTAAATTTATCCAAAAAACAATCCATACCAGAAGGATGGAATGGGAGCTACCCTGAAACAGGATTGAAAATCATAGCAAGTAATCATTGAAACATGGTACTGTAATCTCACATCACAAGTGTGACAGGGAATGTAACCCCAGATAAACAGCAAATGCACATTTTATTAGGCAGCTGCATTACCCTTGCACTCCGAAGGCATGGGACCAAAACTGCATCGAGAACCTATTCGAATCTCAGTTGAGAATCCAAGATGACAACAGCAACAAAATGATAACAAATCTGATGGAAAACAGCCCCTTAGAGCAAAACACTCCGAAGCTTTGTCTGTAAGAAACACATGGAGGAGACTGATATGGGTTTGAGTCCTTGCCTGGGCAAAGAGAGTTTAGTAACAACCAGCAGTCTGGAGGACAAAGCTGGAAGACAAGGCAGCGGCTGGAATTCAAAACCAGACAAACTCAGGGTAAAACAAGACATAAATATCAGCAGAAGGTGACACCACACTGCAAAACCTTCACCGACACTGAGGCCCGACTGCTAAAGAGCGTTATAAACAATCAGCCAGTGCCCACATAGAGATGTGCCTCTTAATTAGGTACCATGACCTCATTTATGTCAAGAGTGGTATGAAGAGATGATAATGATGCTTCTTTCTGATTGTATAATTTCTAATTATTTAGAGAAAAAATTGTAAGCAATTGAAACCAATGTAATGTGTCTCCATCAGAGCAGCAGCAGCCTGAGTTCAGGTGTAGAGAATATTGGAAGAAAAATGGAGAAACACAAGCACAGAAGGTAATAATGAAACCACCATGGTCAGCATGCAAAACAGCCAAGTCAGGAAAACAGCACCCTAACACCACTGTAAGGTTCTTTAGTAGTGAAAATTCCGCAAAGTTATCCCAATTTCTTCCAATACTCTTTCTTATAAGAAGCTCCTCTCCAATGCATGAAAAAAACCAAAGCTGTGGGTCAGAGAATTTAATAAGCAGGAGGCAGAGGCTGCCACCAGGTGCACATCAGCTCATTTTAGACTCCTTTGCATTTTCCTTAAAATGTTTTGCTTTGCACAAGCCTTTTGTAGCACAATTGTACATCTTCTCAGCACTTAACATTTACTAAGAACAGTCATTGGCACCTATAAAACAAAAGCTTCCAAGGTGAGTCTAACATCACTTTTATTTTTATATTACCTCCCCATTAGTGCTTTCAATTGCTTATAAAAGTGTAACTTGCCATGGGGCTTATCAAGGAATAATCTTGGTGAACATGGTGCTGGACAGTTTAGCCCATCACCAGAGGGTTGGTTATATTTGCCAGTTAAATCACTGAGCAGGGGAACACCGCAGGTAACCACTGCAACGCTTTGCAGAAGAGATGTAGTAGGCTACAGAATTTATCATCGATGTGTAATTCTGCTTTTTGCTCAGACAATGTTCATAGAAATAGAAACTCCCAAATTTCATCTGTAGATGGTATTTTTGATGGTATTTTCTAAGGGTTCTCAAGGCTCCATTAAGCCAATTATTTTTTTTTAATATGCATTAAATCCAATGTTGTCCATTTATTCATGCAGTAAAATTCTAGAACTTCACCCCAGCCAGCGCAGGGAATCTGTTTAGTTTAAATAAGGCCATAATTTGAAGCCACATATTTAGTCAGTGAATCATAGCAAAGCTAAAAAGGGAAAGCTACCATTACAGCAAAATTGTTGAAGACAAATTTTACAATATCCCAGTTCTTCACATTTTCATGTATATTTCTCTAGTGCCGCAGTTCCCCAAACTGAAAGATTCCAGCATCTCCCATTGTTCATCAAGTAATTTTCAATACAAACACAGAAACACATCACACCTAATTGACCTCTAACATTCCCCACTACCAGAATCACCAGTGACTGTCCAAGAGAGACCCAAACTGAAAATATCTGGCAATTTCAAAAATAGGTAAATTCCAAAAAGAGGTAAGGAACGTAAGCCAGAAGAACGCTGGAGACTTCCACCACCTTTTGTAATCTTCTTAATTTAATCCTTAATAGCATTATGGCTGTCCGCAAGGGAAGCCAAAACCTCATTGGTCTAATGCTGCACTTACACTGAAAAGAAGCCTTCATAAGAAATTTCACATTGAACTTTACATGAAGTAGAAGGGAAAAAAAGGGTATTTTTCAGCAGAACATACACATTTCAAAACTAGCTTTAAAATCAATTTTATTGTTAAACATTGATGGTCTTTAAATGAAGAGCAGATTTTTCTGGGATCTGCATTGAGTTTCACTTGGTAATCAGATACAAACAGCACAATAAAGCTGAGATAAAAGCAACTCCACAGGCCACACTTGATACATCAAGAAAACATGATATACCAGAGACAAACTCAATTCTCATTTTCTGAAATAAACACTCCCCTAGGCCTTTCAAAAGGCAGATCATCTATTAAAACAGCAATCTATTGAAAAAATTAGCATCTTAGGCTTCACTTCTCCTTGACATGAGGACAATTAGGTCTTGCTTCTTAGAAGTGCGATTAATAAACATCTTCAGCCTTCAAATTTACAAAAAAAAGTACTGAACCACAGACTTTTTGTTGAATTGTAATCTTTTCTCCTTGACTGTTGAGATAGCTGACACTGTTGCATCTTTCAGGAATTTTCCCTTTGTAAATGCCCGAGACATTGAATCACAGTATTTACTGCCATATTTAGCCTAAGCAATACTGAACTACACGCATGTGAGTCAAACACTTATTCATGCATAGGATTATTCGAGAGGTCTAATGTTTGAATCATTATTTGTCAGAAAACTCAGTCTGTACAAAGCATTACTTTCTAGGTGAACCTCAGTTAAATTTTTCATCAGCTGCATTTACTCTTCCTCAATTATTCAGTTCTGTAAGCATTTTGCTGCTGTCTCTGCAGAAACAACAACATTCAGCTACTGAAAAAGCTTTTTGTTGAGACAAATGTTCAAGTAAGGCAGCAACAACAATGAACCCCAAACAAACAACCCAAACTGCACAGTTCCACTGCAGTCAGTCCTGGGGTTTATGCTAATAAGTAAACACTAATGATTAAGGAAATAGCCTTAAGATGTATCATCCTGAAAAGCAAAGATTGTGATATGGTACTTGAACTGTAGAGCAAGTGAAGAATCTCCTTGTTAGTTCACAAGATTAACGCAAGAGTATTGTCAGGAACAAATGTGTTTAATGCAGGGGAAGCAGTACGGGGAACTTCCAACCCACATATGTGTTCATATTAGTGTTAAGATGCACAGGGTCTCTTTTTAGAGAAGAGTTAAAGACACCAGTGACTTACTAAAGCTTACTGGGTGTGACAGCAATTTACTAAACCAGAATGCGGGGTTTCCTCACACTGTGACTGCAGGGCAAGTACTTCAGCCATGTATTCCAGCTAACAGACCTGAAATCAGAGAGCTCTCAATTACCCATGACAAACTCTTATTTGCAAACAGCTAGGCAGACAAACCGATACCAGTACCCCTCTAGGAGTAACGTGGGAGGATGCTGATGACATCTTGGAAAGGCTAATTGCATCTGCCAGAAGCCTGAGATCATCCCCAGCCCTTTCCTACACTGCCACCCATTTCCACAGGGCAAAAATCAGAGAACGCTGAACTCATTTGCATCCCAAATACTTCTCACTTTTTCACAAACAGTACTCAACAAAGTTGGGTACAAATTTCACAAAAATACTTATAAAATAATAGAAAACAAGGCTAAAAATTATACTGGGGAGTCACCTTGCATAAGGACCACATATATGTATGGTGACAACAGTCATGAGCCAGGACAGTTCTCTGCCGCTCTGGGTCTACAAACACCTAACCAAGTGACATCCCCAGCTTGCAAAAGTTTTGCTTTCCAGAGATTGCAAAACCAGACTTACAAAAAAAGACAAAGAGCACTACCAAGACAGAGGCAGCAGCAACCAGGCAGCGATGGTCACCGCGATAACTCACAACCTCAGCGCAACAGCAGCGCTGATATGGTCAAGAACTGCCCCAAAATGAAACAAACACAAGAGTGCCCTGACGAGTTTTTTGAAAGATGCTGAGAGATTTGTAGGAAAGCTTACGGGCTGCTCACACAGGGACTCGGGGAGCGAGAAAGCAGGGCGATGCCTGGCTGAGCCGTGGGGAGCAGGGGACGGGAGCGAATGCCGGGGTTCAGGGCTCCAGGGTGAGGAATCCCGGCACAGCTCGTACCCTCAGGGCGCCTCCAGTCCCGGGGGCACGGCGAGTGCAGAGCGAGACCGCAGCCCCGCTGCCCGCCCGGTACCGCAGCGGCACCGGCTCCTCCGTCCGGCCCGAGCGGCGCCAGGGCTCTTCGGGGAGGCAGCGGGGACCCCAGAGCGCCCGTCACAACGGCCTGGGCTCCTTGGGGAAGCACCGAGACCCCGCCACACCGGCCCCGAGCAGTCCCCGATCTCCTCGGGGAGGCAGTGAGACCCCACAGCGCCCGCCACACCGCACTCCCCGCTCCCCGTAGCGCCCGCCACAATGGCCCCGGCTCCTTGTGGAAGCAGCGAGACCCCACCACAGCGGCACCAAGCAGCCCCCGAGCTCCTCAAGGACGCGGCGGGACCCCATGGCTCCCGCCCAGCAGACCCCCTTCCCCCGCAGCGCCCGCCACCCCGGCCCAGCGGCCCCCAGGCTCCTTAAGGAGGCGGTGAGACCCCCCACAGCGCCCCGCCACACCGGCCCAGGGATGACCCAGTCCCCCTGGGGCGCCGCTGCCGCCATCACGGAGCCCTGTCACCTGTGGAACAGGAAAGAGAGAAGGGAGGGAAAAAAAGCGGGTACAGAGCCATCCCGCGCCGTTACCTGCGTGGGGGCAGTGAAGCGCTGCCCCAGCCCCGCCGCAGGCCCCGCCGAGGCGCCGCTTCCGGGTAGCGGTGGGCAGGGCGGCGCCCATTCAGCGCCGCGCGCGCACTGCGCATGCGCAAACGCACACCCGCGCGCGCTCCCCCCCTCAGCCCGCGGTGCTGGGGCGGGGGGGGGGCACAGGCTGGGAGGGCTGGGGTGGTGCAGCCTGGAGAGAAGGCTCTGAGGAGACTCGAGAACAGCCTCCCAGTACTGAAAGGGGCTGCAGGAAACCATTTACAGGGCCGTAGAGTGGTAGAACGAGGGGGAATGG